>VDFB02309332.1:0-37162 GCA_007258455.2 Sequoia sempervirens
ATGATTTCAAATGCAACAATATTTTTATACAACATAGTAGGTGGTAGAAGAAAACTATAACCTATTTTTTAAACAAAAGCATGATGCTTTTTTTATAATTCTGGTGATTATATAAAGGTAATTTACATATGATTGAAAATTTATTAATTAATGAATAATGTCCATGTATGTTTTTTGTTTTATTTAAAATATTTAAGATTCCCTTACATGGTATGTATAGCATGTAAATAAATCCATGGGATTTGAATTATCATATAAAAGTATTTTAATTGAAAAATGTATTAGGTCCAAGGAGTAAGATCAAGTGATTAAAGCATTTAATTCTCATTGTAGAGACCTGAAATCAAGTCCTCATAGTGAAATTCTAAGCAGTGACTCTTACAATTAAACTTTTTGGCTTCTCATAATAATTTTAATATATATATATATATATTGCAATGTAGAAAAATGTATAACTTTACATTTTCATACTATGTTTGGGTCCCTTATTCTAATTGGACTTAATTAAGCCTCTAATTGTCCCAATTATGCATTTAAAAGCCTAATTAATCTCGTTTTTTGAAAGGGAAGCTTGTATTAAACAATTGCAAGCTTTAATTAAATTGCCTTGAAATTGGTGTGTCCTAGGTTTGGGGCCTAGGACCCATTCGCCCTTGCCTTAAGCTTTAGAACCCAATTTTTAATATGTTTTTGGCAGTATTTTTATGATCCCAAATTCAAATTTTAAATGTTGGCTTAAAATGTTTAATTGTTGGGAAATTAGAAAATCATCTATAAATACATAGTTATTTTATCAATTCAACATGAGGAAAATGAAGGAAAATTTCATATGAGCAAATATTATTGTTAAGAGCATTGAAGAGAAGATTTATCAAGCATCTACAACAACAATCAAGATCAAAATCATCATGTCAAATTTATTTGCATTCATGCATGTCTTTGGAGCTAACATTGTGATGTAGGTTCCAAGTTTTCAAGTCAAAATTCAAGTTATCAAATCAAGTATCCAATCAAGCCATTCACACAAGATCAAGACCTTGGGGAGATGTATTAGATTTCAATCCTTCAAGGGTTTGGTGAGTAGCAACATAGCAATTTTTCATTCATCATGTAAAGCCTCAATTAATTCTAACCGAAACACCACTATTTTTTTTGTGTTTCTTGCATGTTCGAGTATTCATTCTCAAGTATACTCAGGAACTTCTATCCATATGGGATAGGTATACCATTTGTTCATACGGAACAAGAATTCACTTCATATATTCATATGGAATAGGAATACATCTATTCATATAATTGGAATAGGCATCCACCTAAAGGAGAAAGGAATCTATCATATGATAGGTATGTGCTCTGGCCAGAGTCTTGGACTCATCGGGATCATCTGAATCCTAAGTCGCTTCCCTGATGACCACACTTTCTACTAAAAATGTACCAAGGTTGTTGTCCTTAGGGGTATGTAAATTTTAATTCTAAGCTTGAAACCCACCTCAGAATTTGGCCTAAGGGCCTTGGGGAATCAAGCAATCCATGTGGGATTCTTCTGAGTATAGTTGAATAAAGCTTTAGTTGATTATCCTTTTGAAATTTTTAGACAATCGTGTTTCCCTAAACCTCATTCCCGAACGCCTGAGTACTGGGAGCATCCTTCGTTTCCCAGATTGCCTACATACCCTGATTCCAAATGGGATCAAGGCATAAAATATGTAGTTCTATTTTCTAAACTATGTTTTATGTGAATTGTTATAAAAGGGCAAGTACATAACCCTTTCTAGGGTTCTTGTTCCCCCAGACAGTTCCTTTGCGGTTGCTACCCACGAAGGGAAGCATAGATAACAAAATGGTCTACTTGACCATTGTTTGTTTACCTAACAACATTCATCTAACCTATTTCTTATTAATATTTGTCACCCTTGACCTGTTTAAACAGTTTCATAATTAGCATACGTCAACAACAAAAATAACTTCAAAATCGAATTTACATTGCACCTTAGAAAATCCTACTTTGGTTTTCTAGGTTGACACTAGAGGATTTGATTCATTTCATTTTTATCTTGTTAGGTTATCATTCCAAATGGGATTTCCCTCCCTTTGGATTTAATTAACAAATGTCCCTTATTTCTCCCTGGTGATTTATAGGGATGATGCCACAGACGTCGTTATTGCATTTGTGTTAGGCTATAGATGCAGTAGCTTAAGCACGACGACATTTCCCGTAAACGTGAGCCAAATGCACCATTAATATCAAACATTACTGGTTTTGTTTTATCTCTTTGATTAGTTTTCAAAGATACCTCTATCACAAATAATATTCATAAGAGAGAAGATCATAAGAATCTAAAATTCATAATGCATTATAATTTTATTAAAGATTAATACCCAAGATGATTTAGTAAATAAGCGTTGTTCAAGAATAAGTTCCTAAGTACCATTCAATAAATTAATAACTAGACAATATCCATTCATAGAAGTATTACCCTACAACATAATAAAAAGATTTTTTAGGATTAGCTGCATGAATTATTCCTCCTTTCCTTTGGTGGTTTCTTTCTTCTTATCAAGAACATGACTTAAGCAATAATTTTTGAGAAATTTAATAATCTAGATTACATTGTGAATTCATATGTGTCAAAATTTAAAACGTTAGGCACAATGGGATTCCTAATAGCATGTTACATGTCTAAGGTATTCATCCATATTCAATAATCACTTATTTTCAATTGAACTATATGCTATAGCCAACTCCTAACATTACCATATTAATCTAATTCCATTATATTTGTAAATATCACATTAATCTTCTTTCAAGACTTATTACGAGTACCAATGGACATCATCGTATCATTAGAGCTATAATATCTTATTTATTCACTAGGAAAAATGATTAACATAAATTTAATGAAATGTCCTACCAAATATATAATGAACTAAATCTTAACATGATTTAAATAATGTGTTTAAAGAAACTTTATGGACCACTCCAAATGTACATTTTTCCTTAGAGTAATTTTGACAATCATGGAGTTATTAGATTTATATAGATGACTATATATGAAATATTCATCCCAAGATTCAATCTTGGAGATATGTTGTAGAATCATGAAGTTTGGATAAACATGTATTGGAATTCTAAATTGAGATTTTATTGATATACTTATGACTAAATTTTGAGGAACTTCTTAAAGAGGTTTGGAACAATTATCAATTATTATTTTCACATAGCATTTAACTAGTTTTTTTCACTCTTGAAGACAAGACTTGAATTACTAATCCTTTTAACATGAAATACAATTACTTATCCTAACGTTTTTGGAATAAATCCGCATCTTAATCGTAATGTTTTGATTATTAATGTAAATATTTCAATAAGGATTTACCCTTAAAATCAAAATATTAATAAATGTTCCCACTATTCTAAATATAGAAAGTGATTCATCAAAAATCCGAGTGGAAATTATCTCTAAATGAACCCAGTGCTATAGCAAATGGAACTTATGTATTTTTTATATTTTGTATTTGTTGGAAATATTGATATGAGTTAAAACTAAATGTATACATTTGAAAATTCCATAGACAGCTCCACATTAATCATAAATAACTGATTAGTGCTTGATAATGAGTCAATAAATCAACATTTAATCATTTAACACATTAAATTACAAAACAACAAATATGGTACCTAAATATATTGATTTATTTCAACAAACACACTAATTATAGCAGCCAAACCTACATAAAATTATCCAAAACAGATTTGCATGTTTGTGCCTGAAGATATTTATTTAATTTGCAGCAAATTTTTCAAAATAAATAGATCAACAAGTATGGTTCTATTGTAAGAAGACGGAAACTAAAATTTTAGGTAGTATAATGGCTGGAAACATGATTTATGGCAGCCCCAAATGAGACGCTAGAAATATTAGATGATACAGTGGTTATTGTAATTTGCACAACACATAATGGAGAGAATAAAATTAAATTTATTTTCAGAAATGGTTTCAAGTAAGATTGAATATAAGTCTGAAATATTTTGCAATATGTAATCCTTAAAGGGTTGGTGTGCAGCAAATGGAAAAGTGGCTTTATCAGTTAGTTAATTCTTCCTAATGCCCATGGGACTGAGATGAGTAGTGGATGACAAATGGAATTTTTATTGCTGTAACTGAAATGTGGTAAATATGCATTGTGATTTAATTTTTACACAATGATACTGCCAGCGTAAGAGTATGAGAGCATTTTCAATTTTACTAATCCACTTTTTTTTACATTATTAGGAAATGGTCGGTTCTATGTCTCAAATACAGACAGTTTAATGACTTCTACTATGTATGATATAATATATACAAGCTGTAAACACAAACTGGCTAATCAATCAAAAGGTTTATGATTTTGTGTAAACTCATTATTTAGTTTTGCATAGAGATTATTAACATCTGGAAATATTAAGAATTGTAACAAAGTTTTATGGAATCTCAGTAACCTACTTGCTACTCTAAATCCTTGGTTGAGATCTGAGGTAAAAGAAATGCCCAATCAACACATATCATCTCTGCACAATCAGCAACAAACACTCCTTTGGGATCTCTCAAGGCACAAAGGCTCATTGGTCCGAAGGCAGAGCACAAGATGTACAAACCAAAAAAAGATAGAACATGAAATTGGAGCATACCCAAACACAGGCCAGATCCTTCAATTTATAGATAAAGATGCAATAAATTCATTGCAACTGTAGTAGGCGAGTTAGTTTTTAGATTTATTATGGGTAGTTGAATTATAACCCAACGTGAGAAATATGGATTGGGTGAGGTTCAATCAAAGTTGGCTTTGGGCGGCTATGGACGACACAATGTTACTTTGTCGGTAGGTCTATGCTGACAAAAGAAAATCAATTTACATGTCCATACTTGATTTATTGTGTAGGTTCCTTCCATTTGAAAACGTGGTAATGCATGAGTGCCTTTAATTCATTAGTCAACGAATGACTTTGGTTTCCTTTCAACTTAAATTCTTATTAAAATTTTCAGGTAACAATTAATGACTCTAGATTTAACTAGCAAGATTTTAGGAAACATGGGGGGAATTACTTTTTAGTTTTCTTTTCATGAGCACCACATTCTTAACATGCGTTCATACATTTTAATATTAAATTATATCATAAGGGTGCAGTAAAAGTTGGGGAGGAGGAGTCGTGACATCCTCCCTCCCTTATTTGTGCATCGTCTCGATGCATATATTCAATAAGTTTGATATAGTAAAGAGATAGTACTTTTAAAACAAGAAATAAATATAGTATCTAAATAGTGCTTAAAACAAGAATGGAAAAGATTGTTGTAATTCAATTGTATCTTCCCAAGTAGCATTCTCTTCATCATATTGATCCCACTATACTTTACTTTGGTCAACCACCCTATTGCGCAATTGGTACTAGCGTCTCTCCAAGATTTGATATGGCTCTATTGTTATTTTCCCAGGCTCTTGGACCTGTAATGCATTCAAATTCAAAACATGTTTCTCATTAGGCACATACTTCTTAAGAAGAGATATATGGAAAGCATCATGGATACGACTCAGATGGGGAGGTAGGGCCAATTTGTAGGCAACCAGATTTATCTTTTCTAGGATTTCAAAAGCTCCCACATAATGGGGTGCCAACTTTTCCTTCTTACCAAAACTTATAGAGCTTTTATATGGCCTAACCCTTAAGAAAAAAATTTCACCCACTATGAATTCCCTTTGTGTTCTTTTCCTATTTGCATAACTCTTTTGTCTGTCTGGTTCTTCCCTTAACCTCTATCTAATTGACCTGATCTGATTTTCCATTTCCTTCAACATATCTGGTCCAATTACCACTCTATCATCAAGATTATCCCAGCTCAAAGGTGTTTGACAAGCTCTTCCATATAGTGCTTCAAATGGAGCCATCCCTAGGGAGGCTTGAAAAGAGTTATTGTATGCAAATTCTACTAGTGGAAGATATTCTTCCCACTTAGATTGTTGGTCCATACAGTAAATTTATAGAAGGTCTTCCACAATCTGATTTGTTCTTTCAGTTTGGCCATCTATTTTAGGGTTATATGTTGTACTAAAATTTAATTGTGTTTCCAAAGTTGATTGAAGAGTTGTCCAAAACCTTGAAGTGAACCTAGCATCCCTATCAGATATGATCTTTTTCAGAACTCCATGTAATCTACAAATTTCCTTCACAAAATGTTAAGCCAAAGTTGGAGCATCATCTATCATATTTCCTGCTATGAAGGGAGCAACCTTGGTAAGTTTATCAATTACCACCATTATTGTGTTATTCCTATAAGGTGTTGTAGGAAATCCTTGTATAAAATCCATACTGATAACCTTCCACTTATGATGTGATATATCATGGGGGTACAATAATCTCGTAGGATGACTATGCTCTGCCTTCACCCTCTGACATTCAAGAAATTTAGCTACATAAAGTACTATTTCATTCTTCATTCCTTGCTAGAAATATAGTTTCTTAAGGTCTGCATAGAGTTTATCTGCCCTTGGATGTCCTGAATAAGGGGTATTGTGGGCTTCACTTAAAACCAACTCTCTTAACTCTTTAGAGTTTGGAACATATATTCTATTGTTGTATTGAAGCAACTTGTCACCATCTAGATAATACCCCTTCATTCTATGATTAGTTGGATCACTTTCTAAGGTTGATCGAACCTGCTTATACCATGAATCTTCTTTTTGCTCATTTAGCATTTTTTCTCTAAAAGTGGTTTTGAATATTACAATATTCATCAAGTTCCTCCTTCTGCTTAGTGCATCTACAACCCTATTTTCTTTTCCCTTAATATATTCTATCTCAAAATCATATTCACTTAGAATTCTAACCATCTTCTTTGTCTAGCATTCAAGTGAGGTTGTGTGAAGATGTACCTGAGTCCTTGATGGTCATTTTTTAACTCAAATGGTTTTCCTAAGAGAAAATTTCTCCATTTCTGAAGAGCATGTACAATTGTTGCTAGCTCCAAATCATGAGGTGCGTAGTTTACTTCATGATTTTTCAATTTCCTTGATTCATAAGCTACCACACCTTCATCTTGGATGAGCACCCCACCTAGACCTTCAATGGATGCATCTGTCACAACTATGAAATGTCCATTTGGTTCTGGGACCTTTAAGATAGGTGTAGTGGTTAATTTTTCCTTCAAAATTTGAAATGCCTTATCAAATTGTTCAGTCCACAAGAATTTCCTACCCTTCCTTTGTAATGAAGTGATTGGATTTCTTGCAATCTTTGAGAATCCTTCTATGAATCTCCTATAATATCCTACAAGTCCCATAAAAATTCTTACCTCAGACACATTTTTGGGAATTGGCCATTCTTCTATGGCTTTTATCTTATCTAGATCTACTGCAATACCATCTTCTGAAATGATGTGGCCTAAGTAATTTATTTTCTTTTTAAAGAATGCACATTTTGATAGTTTCCCGTATAGTTTATGTTCTCTCAACCTTTGCAAAACTAACTGAAGATGTGCTAGGTGTTCCTCCTCATTTTTGGAATAAATCAAGATATCATCTAAGAAGACCAAGAAAAATTTATCCAAATAATCATGGAACACACTTTTCATCAAGTTCATAAAGGCAGCTAGAGCATTAGTCACACCAAAAGGTACAACTGTAAACTCGTAATGCCCATACCTTGTTCTGAAGGCTATTTTTGGGATATCTTCCTCTTTTATCCTGAGTTGGTGATACCTTGATTGAAGATCTATCTTAGAAAACATAGTTGCTCCTTTCATTTGTTCAAAGAGGTCCTCAATGCATGGTAGAGGGTACCTATTCTTTATTGTGACTTTGTTCAACATTTTATAATCAATACATAGTCTTAAGGTCCATCTTTCTTTTTAACAAACAAAACTAGTGCTCCCCAAGGGGATACACTTGGTCTTATGAGACCTTTCCCAAGCAATTCTTCTAATTTCATCTTGAGTTCTACCAACTCTTTTGTGTTCATTCGATAGGGTGCCTTAGACACAGGTTCAACTCCTGGAACTATATCAATGGAGAAGTCAATTTTTTTTTTTTGGGGTAGCCCTGGTAGTTCTTCTGGAAACACATCACTAAAATCTTGAAGGTAAGGAGAATTTTGGAGGATTGGAATATCCCCTTCTTCCTTTTCATCCATGGTAACCATGTATACTAGAGCTCCCTTTATTTTCTCTCTTTTTATTTGCATAGCTGATATGATTTACATACTTATAGGTCTATGTTTCCCCTGAATCACAACCCTTTTTCCTACATCATCTAAACATTCTACCCATTTTTTGTAACAATCTACATTTGCTTGATGGGTTGTCAACCAGCTCATTCTATTGATCACGTCATATGATCCTAAGAGGTGCCACATAAAGATCTACCTTTGTATTGAAGTTAGGAAATTATATGTCTGCATCGGATAGACATTGGGTCACCTCTTTAACTACCTTATCCCCATATTGGATTGTACATGATGATTCCATATGATTAACTTTAAATCATTTTTTCCTTACTAATTCTAGAGAAATAAAACATTCAGATGATCCAGTATCTATTAGAATTGAAACTAGTTTTCCAAAAAGTGTACCTATAGTCTCTACGGGCACATTCTGGGAATGAGTGTGTCAATTTCTTATTGTTGTATGAATCCTTTGTGAAGGTACCCTCTATGGTTGGTTTTCTCTCATCTTTCCTTGCATCCTTGGACATTCTCTAGAAAAATGATTTCCTCCACACATGAAACATCCTCTTGGTGGTCCTCATTGCATTGGATTTTTAGGTTGGTTATTGCTTGCGTCATTGAGACTTGGTTGATTTGTTGGCCCATTATAGTTCCTTGGTTCATTTTTTTTGAAGTTGTTTCTATTAGCATTATTCCCATTGTACCTTTGATTCTGATTTGGAGGTGGTTTTCTTTATGATGAATTGTTCCTTAGGTTCTTGTTGAAGTTTAATTCCTTTTGAATTCATGTTTCCTCTTGAAATTATTACTCCTAAAAGATTGTCTTGTTGAATTTAAAGCTTGTAACTTCCTTTCTTGCTTCAAGGATTTCTCTAGTACATCATTCATACCTTCTGGTCCATGCATGTCAACCTCTACCCTTATGTTGGTATTTAATCCCAAAATGAATTTCTTGGTTTGGATTTTTTCATCTTGTTGATATATCGGCACATATTTTAGTAGTTTGGCAAACCTATCCCAGTATTGTTGAGCTGTTAGAGATCCTTGTCGAAGGTTGTGAAACTCAATCATCTTCTCATCAAAAAACAATTGTGGTAGCCACCTTTTATGAAAGTGTTCAACGAATTGTTCCCATGTTATATTGTCCTTGGTGTACTTATTTTGTTCCTTCACATTAGTCCACCAACTAGCTGCTTCACCAACAAGTTGGTAGGACCCCCATAAGGCCTTAGTAGTTTCGTTGAAGTCCCTTAACTCAAAATTCTTTTCCATTTCATTAAGCCATTTTTTTGCCCCTTCTCCTAGTTGTTTCCCATCAAATTTTGGAGGGTTGATTTTCTTCAAGTCCTTAGTCAATTCCATAATAGGATTTTCCCTCCTAGGTGCAATAACATTCATTATGTTCTCCTCTAGATTCTCTCCTCCAGGAGGGTTTTGAATTTCAGGTTCAACTATGTTTTCGATATTATCTTGTCTTGTTCGAAGTTCTTATGTTGTTTGTTCCAAAAAGTTGATTTTATCCCTCTGTTCAGTTAACAGTTTTATTATTGCTTCAATCCCATCCTTATTCCCTCCCTGTTCCTGTGGTTCATCATTATTATTCCCCCTTGGCCTTCGAGCGACACTAGCTCAAGTTGCTCTTCCTCTTGGCATTTAGAATTCCTATATAATTATTCTCATATTAGTATTATTCTAAGGTTTGAGGAAGGATGTTTCTTTCAAATAACTTATATATATATATTTCAATTGTGTGAGTCGTAGTAAGATCAAGGCCTAGTTTTTGAATCTCACTCTGATACCACATGTAAAGCCTCAACTGAGATTCTAGAAAGATCAGATGATATAGTGGTTATTGTAATTTGCACAGCACATAATGGAGAGAACTAAAATAAAATTTATTTTCAGAAATGGTTTCAAGTAAGATTAATATAAGTCTGAAATATTTTGCAATATGTAATCCGTAGAGGGTTGGTGTGCAACAAATCAAAATTTGGCTTTATCAATTAGTTAATTCTTCCTAATGTTTGTGGGACTAAGATGAGTAGTGGATGGAAAATGGCATTTTTATTGTTGTACCTGAAATGTGGTAAATATGCATTGTGATTTAATTTTTACACAATGACAATGCCAGCGTAAGAGTATGAGAGCATTTTAAATTTTACTAATCCATTTTTTTTTACATTATTAGGAAATGGTCAGTTCTATGTCTCAAATACAGACAGTTTAATGAGCTCTACTATGTATGATCTAATATATACAAGCTGCAAACACAAACTAGCTAATCAATCAAAAGGTTTATGATTTTGTGTAAACTTATTATTTAGTTTTGCACAAAGATTATTAACATCTGGAAATATTAAGAATTGTAACTAAGTTTCATGGAATGCTCAGTAACCTACTTATTGCACTAAATCCTTGGTTGAGATCTGAGGTAAAAGAAATTCCCAATTAACACATATCCTCTTTGCACAATCAGTAGAAAACACTCCTTTGGGATCTCTCAAGTCACAAAGGCCTGCTCATTGGTCTGAAGGTAGAGCACAAGATGTAAAAACCAAAAAAAGATAGAGCATGAAATTGGAGCATACCCAAACACATGCCAGATCCTTCAATTTATAGATAAAGATGCAATAAATTCATTGCAACTGTAGTAGGCGAGTTAGTTCTTAGATTTATTATGGGCAATTGAATTATAACCCAACGTGAGAAATATGGATTAGGTGAGGTTCAATCAAAGTTGGCTTTGGGAGGCTATGGATGACACAATGTTACTTTGTCGGTAGGTCTATGCTAACAAAAGAAAATCAATTTACATGTCCATACTTGATTTATTGTGTAGGTTCCTTCTATTTGAAAATGTGGTAATGCATGAGTGCCTTTAATTCATTAGTCGGCGAATGAATTTGGTTTCCTTTCAACTTAAATTTTTATTAATTTTTTTAGGTAACAATTAATGACTATAGATTTAACTAGCAAGATTTTAGGAAATGTGGGGGAATTACTTTTTAGTTTTCTTTTCATGAGCACCACATTCTTAACATGCATTCATGCATTTTAATATTAAAGTCTATCATAAGGGTACAGTAAAAGTTGGGGAGGAGGAGTTGTGACACATCATTCCTTTCATGTTCCATTTCATTTCAAGGTTTAATTACCAAAATAGGGTTTGACCAAGGAAAACCCCCATTCACCAAAAAAAAACAATTTTCCCTCTCTTATGTATGTGTAGATCTTAGGTTGAAGAAAGGATTGGAATTTAGGATCTCAAAAGTGTAAAAATGCAAAAGTTGTCAAAGTTGTAAAATTGTCACAAAAAGTTGTCAAGATCACGAAAAATCAGATCTTAGATTTATTTCTAACATTTTTGTAGTGAAACTGTTGGGAAAAGGCATCTCATATCCATCTCTAGATGCTCCCAAAAATTGAGGAAAAGTTTTGTACAAACACCCATTCGCCATTTCAGGACACCTTGTGACACTTTTTGTGACAGGTTTTTAGTATCTTACCTTCTTCAAATCTATCTAGAGTTTGTTGTTTTTGTTATTATTATGCTTCATCTATATGATTCAGGCCCTATATTACATACTTGAGTTCATTTATTATTTTATTTTTATCTCCTAACAGTGTTGTTCAGACATATTTTACACTTTTTTTGTCATAAATTAAATTGCAAGATCTTTCATAGAATTGACTCACTTAGAGGTTGAAAGTCAATTCTACCATGGGAGGATCTCATTTCTTAATGAAATAGATGAAATATAGGCTCATTACACCCCATTTTTCCCTTTCTATATTTAGTAAATTATTGGTGAACCCCCATTTCTGTGAAGAACCTATTTTTTGGTGTTTCATTTATAAATGTTTACAAATATTTTATTCATATGAGCATCAACATGAGACCAATAAAATATCTTGTGAGAAAAATCATTAGATTAATATTAGATCTTGATGCAAGATTACTACCTCAAGACACCAAAAATAAGAGAGATATAGCAGCCCCATAAATTAAAATTTGAACTCTGAAATTGCAGTCAACCTCATGGAAAACCACCTTTTGAAAATTATTTTGAACCACAAAATGTAAGCCTTTTCTATTAAAAACTTGGAAAATGAAAGCCCCCACATTCATTTACAAAAAGATAAATAGATCATAATTTTTTTCCCAACAATACCCCTACGATTTCATAGTCAAAACCCATAGTTTCACACATTCAACAAGGAACACCAAACTCACAAAAACTAATAGAAACCATTGAGAGCCCAATACAAGCCTTGAAATACATGAAATGACATGAAAAATCAGAGATAACATGTTGATTTCAGTGATTTAATTCAACAAGAATTTGCAACAATAGTTTGTTAGCCAAAACATTAAACAAGAACCATCTATAGGAAAGTTTGATGCCTTCAACAACAAAAGATCAGCAACAAAACACCTCCAATCCACTAAAACAACATCAAAATCACCCTCAAATACTCTTGCTTTACTCCTAGGCATCCACTCTCTTCACTTCACAAGTAAGTCTCCTCAAAAGCTTATGTTTTACTCATTTTCCATTTTTTTGAATCCACTCCTATATTGGGTGTGGCCTTCTTCCTCACCTTCAAGATACAACAATAACTCATTTCCTTCCTGGGCATTGGAAAAAAATTGTCCCTCCAATTATCCTACAAGATTTCAATTTAATTTACTAATTTTTCCATGCACAATCTCATTCCACTACCTCTGATTCCTAGCATCTCCCCATCATCAATTCAATGCTATTTTTTAAAAATATTTTGAGGAGTTACACTACCCAAGAATAGCTCCCTCATGCCTGGGCATGGGATTTTGTAACAACCAACAAGCCAAAACTAAAAAAATCAAAGAGCAAAAATCAAAATTTTTTTGGTGTGTAGGATTTTTTGTGTACCCAGATGCTCTTGCATCAAACACCCAGTGTAAGTGAAATGTTCCATGAGCTGAAACTCATGAACATTTGAAGATCATGTGTTTTTTCTTCATCCATCTTTCTTGATTTTTCTTTTTCTTTACTCTACACTGAAACTAACTTCATGTATCTTCCTTCCTTCATCTTTCCTCTCTTTCGTCCTCTCATTAAATTCAACTTGCTATACCATTGTTCATCTTTCCATCCCAATTTATCATTCTCAACACCTCTTTTTACTTCAGCCTTTAACCTATTATTTTTGCACCTAACCATCTCTACCATCTCATTTTCTTTCACCATTTCACTAAAATGCAAATTATCCTTAACATCAACATCAATAAAGTTTGCAGAATCATCAAATACCTTTATTTTATCCTCTTTCCCTACTAGTGTATCATCCATTTTAGTATTCCCATATCCATTCATATTAACCGTGTTATTCTCATGTGAATCAATTTCATTTTTATTATCAAAGAACTTTGAAAATTGAAAATTTACCTCTTTGTCAACTGCAACTATTGTTTCACTTGCTATCAATGCTATCCACTCCTTTTCAACTGCTACAATTTAGATTAGTAAGTTATCTTCTTCTTCATTTGTTGTTGCTCCTTCAATTTTCTCATTTGTCTTCCTTTCTATATTTCCTTCTTCAAACTTATGCCCTAAACTTTTCAATGTTTCCATGTCCTTCAATGGACCAAGCTTTGCTACAACTTCACTTATTTTTACCTCTATAACTTCATTGTTGCTCACCACAACAATACTATCCTTTTCATTCATTTTCACATGCACAAATTCATATATCTCTTTAACATCAAATTTTCTTTCAAAAATATCATAAAAATGACTATTTACCCATGTGTTTTCTTGCTTCTCTACTACTACCCCAACTTTTTCTTCTTGAATTTCTACTACAATCTTGTAGTTATCTTCTTCTACCTCCTCCCTTGCACTCAAATGTTTCATTTTATTCATTATGTCTATATCCTTCTAAGGACCAATCATTGCCCCAACTTCACAATCACCTTCTTCAACATATTCCTTTATCTTTTATGCATGCAAATCAATATTTGCTTTGCAAAACTCATGAATGAGATAATACCTCTATTTTTGCAATTACAAATTCCTTTCTTGTGCATGCAATTTCATTTTTATCCACCTTTATGCCTTTATTGAGACATATATGAATTTCTACTTCTTTCCTTTCCTTGCCATTTTCTTTGTCTTTTCCAAATCCTAAAAAACAAAACATCTTCAAATAAAATAAAATCATCAAAATTACTATTAATTTTATGATCCATAAAGACCATTTTATCCTCTTTCTTCCTCCATTATTTCTTTTTTCCTTTCTTCTTTTCTTGCTTTCTTTCAATTATGATTGTGTGGAATGCTCCCACATATTCTTTCTTCCACAATCTTCCCATCATAGGGTTGTAATAATTCATATTTTTATTTTCCTTCTCACTATCCTCTTTACCCATTCTCTCTATTTCATAAGAGATTTATAGCTCTTCTCCTTCTTCTAGATAGCATTCCACCTCTTCAATTTTTTCAACCTTACACCTTTCATTAGCCATCATACCCTTTTCATGTAATCTTTGTTCATGCTTTCTTTTAGCCTCTTCAAGTTATCTTCTCTACTCCATCTCTATCACATCCAATGTAGCCTCAATCTTCTTCAATTCTTCAATAATCCATTTTATAAGCATCCTTTATTTCCACTCTTCCATAGGTAAAATCCTCATAGGCCTTCTCATGACCCATCTTGTCCTCTTCTTCAAAGACATCTTCAGAGACTCACAAGCCCCTTTGTAGTTACAAGTACTCCTTGCAACAAACTCACACTCACATAACTATCCTCTACCCAACAAAGACTTTGGAAGACACACCTCTCTAAGACCTCTTCTAGCCACTTTCTCTCAGTGGAAGAATTTTGTACACCTTCTACCCAGCTTTATCTCTATTGGAGGATAACACACATGATTCTCTTAGAATCAACTCTCTCTCGTGGCTTCACCACTTCACTCTTCACCATTCTTCACCCATAGGTCTTGTGCATACTTTGCACACTCAAGATATTCTAGCTTTGATACCATTTGATGCAAGATTACTACCTCAAGACACCAAAAATAAGAGATAGATATAACAACCCCATAAAATAAAATTTGAACAACTCTAAAACTGCACTCAACCTCATGGAAAACCACCTTTTGAAATTTTTTTGAACCATCAAATGTAAGACTCTTTTATTAAAAACTTGGAAAATGAAAGCCCCCACATTCATCTACAAGAAGATAAATAGATCATAGTTTTTGTCCCAACAATACCCTATGATTTCATAGTCAAAACCCATAGTTTCACACATTCAACAAGGAACACCAAACTCACAAAAACTACTAGAAATGATTGAGAGCTCAATCCAAGCCTTAAAATACATGAAATGACATAAAAAATCAAAGATAACATGTTGATTTAATTGATTTAATTTAACAAGAATTTGAAACAACAGAACTTTGTAAGCCAAAACATTAAACAAGAACCATCTACAAGAAAGTTTGATTCCTTCAACAACCAAAGATCAGCAACAAGACACCTCCAACCACTACAATAGTAGATAAATCATCCTCAAATCCTCCTGCTTTACTCCTAGGCATCCACTTTCTTCACTTCATAAGTAAGTCTCCTCAAAATCTTATGTTTTTCCCATTTTCCATTTTTTGGACTCCACTCCTTTGTTGGGTGTGGCCTTCTTTCTCACCTCTAGGATGCATCAATAACTCTTTTCCTTCCTAAGCATTGGGAAAATTTTGTCCCTCCACTTCTCCTACAAGATTTTAATTCAATTTACTATATTTTCTCTGGACAATCCCATTCCACTACCTCTCATTCTTAGGCACTTGCATCTCCCTGTCATCAATTTAATGCTAATTTTTAAAAATATTTTGAGGAGTTACACTACCCAAGAATAGCTCCCTCATGCCTAGGCATGGGATTTTGTAACTCCCAAGACTTCATCAATTCCCATTTTCTAGACACTCTAATTTGAATTTGAATTAAATTTAAATTAAACTAGATAACTTCAAAATTGAGGAATTTTAAATTAAAAAAATTCTTGCCTACAAGCCACAACCAACAAGCCAAAACAAAAAAATCAGATCCTTTTGAGAAATCACACTAGAAATACTTATGGAAGACCAAGACTCGCAACTTAGAAATCCACTTATGTGGAAACTACCTCCATACTAGAAGCAAACTATGAAATACCAAGAGTCACAACTTATAATTCCACATTAGATGTCCCTTTGGTATCTTAACTAGGATCTCCACAATAAAAACTCATAAGAAACTAAGTATTATATTGCTCATAAGAAGCTATTATTTATATCATTCAGATCAAATGTTCCATTTGAACTATATTTCTAGACTATTAGAAACTATTTTTTTAAAGATAAAATATTTATATAATGTGTAGAAGAGGTCAAATTTTCAATTTTTCCACTTTGATGGAAAAGGATTTATATGCCAATAATTTTAGTAGTTCCTACATCCTTGAAAACATAGTATGAAGGAAGTGAACTATATTTCTAGACTATTAGAAACTATTTTTTTAAAGATAAAATATTTATATAATGTGTAGAAGAGGTCAAATTTTCAATTTTTCCACTTTGATGGAAAAGGATTTATATGCCAATAATTTCAGTAGTTCCTGCATTCTTGAAAACATAGTATGAAGGAAGAAAGGTTGATTCCAGTACCCACCTTTTGAAGGTATGGATCTTTTTTATCTTTGGAAATTGAAGGTATGGATTTTTTTATCTTTGGAAATTGAAGGAACCATAAAATTATGGATCACTAACATTAGTCAAAGAAAGGTAAATGTTTCCTTTTTAAAATATTAAAAGAGAAAATGAACTTTAAAGAAAAACCGGGGAAGGTGAAATTTGAGTCACTTTTGACATAAGGTGCCAAAATATATCATCTTCATAATGATAAATAATAATAAGAAATATTAGGGAATCAAGGTCTTAAGCATGAACTGAACTAAGAGGAAAGAATGTTTTATTTTCCTATTTTTGTGTAAATAAAAAATTATTAAAAAATTTAAGTGACTATCGTTTTGAGATTAAAAAAAATCAAACCCTTTTTTTATTAACATAATTTTGGTATACTTTTACTTTAATTCTTGGATAAGGAAAAACTTGTGACAATAATTTATGAGAACAATTTTCTCATAAAATGAAGATTTAGATTAGGGTAGAATTTGAAGGCCTTCACATATAAGAATATGATGAGTAAAAAAAACTAAGCTATAAATTGTTTTCATATAGATCAAGGATAAAAGTGAGTATATTTTTTACATGATTTTCATCATTGTTAAGAAAAATGATAGTTCTATAATGGTAACATATTTTATAGTCTACTTATTTCTATGATGGTTGAGTGGAGTTTGTTATTAGGAATATTAACAAAAGGGTAATGAGCTAGAAGTTGTATGTCATTTAGTTGATCTATCATATCAAATTTTAGATTTACCCTACATGCTAGTGGGAATTTCCTTAAGGATAGCATATATACAAGATGGAAAAAATGCCTAGACATAGAATGAACATATATTTTCCTTTTCTTATAAGAAATGGAAATTGATTCTTGTAGTATTTTCACACATATTTATGAAAGAGCATTTAAAATAACATGTATCTCTTGATGAATGGAAACCAAAAGAGATGCACGTATCATCTAGAGACACATATAGATGGAATAGGTTGTTGGAAATTTATGGATAGAAAAGTTTTATTTTATATAATATAAATAATCAATTGATGTATTTATTTTATAAGCTTGGATAAAATATAATATATTCAAAATATCATACTTGTGAGTACTAGATTTCATGCGAGGAATTCCTTGATGAATGAGTTAGTAGGAGGGGGGGGAGATCAAGGTCCACTCTAAGCCTTTAGGAACTATACATGTTCATCAAAATACCATGCTTTCTATGCTCTTGAAATTGTAAGGAAATTCACACTCTTGTTTAATAGGATAACGGAAATTATTAATAGTAGAAGACCTCTCTTTTTCAATTTCATTCCCATCCTTTACTCTTTTTTCATAGAATCCATCTCCCTTATCTTGTTTTTGATTAAGGGAAAAACAAGTTTTGAAGGAACCGAAAACCCTGCCATAACAAAGAATGTTGTTAAATAAATAAATAAATAGACCATCAACAGCCTAACAAAATCAAAGTGAAATATTTGATAGAAAAGTATATTTCTACATTATCATAATGAAGATTGAAATTAAAGAATTAAAATTCAATCTTAGAACATGTATATTCATTAAACAATATATTGATCAAAATTACATGCAAATTATTTAAATTGTAAAATTAGATAAAATAATGGAACATATAAGAACAATATTTTAAAAAATCAAGTTCAAATTAATTAAATTAAAATAGAATAATTTGAACTAAAATATAATCTTATATAAAATTTAAAAAATAATGGTGTACAATATTAAATAACAAGATAAATTGATAATCTCATGGATTCTCTTAATACTGTGGTGGAGGAAACCGTCAATCTGAAACAAAATTTGGAAGGTAGAATGTTATCCCTTAAGGATAAATTTGATAAGATGTGGAATGTTGTGATGAAGGGTGGAGATGCCTCTAAGGTCTTGGCGATCTCAGACTCTGCCAAGGTGATCTCCCCTGTGACTATTGCGAAAAAGAGAAAGGAGAATGTGTTTGTTGATGATATTGTTGTTGGGGGTAAGTTGATGGATGTGGAGTGTGCTAGGGAGAAAGGTGTTGTTAAAGGTAGTGTTTTGAGTGGTGAGGTAAAAACTGGTGGGTCGGGGGCTAGAACCAGAAACAGAATGAAAGCTCAGGTCAGGGCATCGAGTATTGAGGTGTCTGATACTGTGGATAATGTGTAGAAGTTGGCTACTAGTGAAATGGAAGTTGTGGAGACTCTAAACAATCTGTAGTGTTGCTGGTTGGTTTCCTTCTTTTTGGTTGTCATCGAACTGATTGTTGCTTTATGTTGTTATCTTTTTTTATCATATGCTTTTTGATGTAAAGGGTCTTGGGCCCCTTCAAAACCCATTTTTTACCTCCAATCAAAACAAGACAAAGGTATTAAATTTTACTTCCACTTACTCAAAAAAAATAACAATAAAGAGTGGGTTTCTTCTATTATCAATCAAGATAGTTATATTTTCTATGAATTCAAATTAATGAAATAAATCTTCCTCCAACACTACAAGCAATTATCTTTAGAATCATCATAAAGTGATCAATTATAGCCAATAATTAAAAATTATATTGCAAAATATATTTCAACAAAAGTAGACCATGATAAAAAATATATACCTTAATAGATTATTCAAGGAAGAGTTTAATACCAGTCTAAAATCTATGGAAAATTAAAAATTCCCAAAATAGATGGTTTTCCAATAGAGTATGTGGTGTTATACTAGGGAGTACTACTTTAGGGAGTACTACTTTGGTATATACAAAAGAAACTATTGATGAGGGATAATTTATCCCCACCACCAATTAGATCCTTATTAATATTTTTCTTACAAGGAATGAGAACACTATTGCAAGTTGGAGACTCATCATTCTAATGAACACATATCCTATAATCTTGGAAAAGGCCATGGTTAGAAGAATCAAACACATAATCCAATAAATTGTAAGACCTTATAAGATATGTTTATTATGAGTTTGATTCATACTAGATAACTTGGTTCTTATGAGAGATTAGTAAACAAATCCAACATATAACATAGGATGGACTAAATAGTAGGCATAAGTTTTTCACATTCAATGAATATCATTTTTTATACTTTTGAATTTAATTGTGTAAGATTTTTTATATCAAAATTTCAAATAAAACTCACTAATCCATTGTCAAGATGAGGAAATAAATATGATCTTGATGAATTAATTTGAGTGTAATAAAAAATTTTGATGTAAATAATATTACACAGTTCAATCCACAAGAACTATAAATCATAGGATATACTATTTATCAACTTAATTTTGATGAGGCTCATGATAGGATCAAATGTATTTTTTTAAGAGGCTTATGGTTAGGGTTTGATCCAAGACTTTTCTCTCATGTGCATATCTTATTTTTTGTGTTAATAGATATATAATTTTTAATGATTCATTAATCTCCCCTTTCTTTTGTATTCATACATTATACAAGGATGTCGTCTTGCACCATTCATTTATGTTTTAACTATTTATGACCTTGACTACCTATTATAGGATTACCATTATAACAAACTAGTCCATTACATCATTCTCCTTAATTATTTGATTATACTTAATTCATACTTTTTTGGTGATGGCGGGTGAGTGCAAGGTAAAGAGAGGAAAGATAACTAAAAAGTGGGAAATTTTTCCCAAACAATAGAATTATATTACCTGGGGTAAATATTCAAATACATTCTAGATAGAATATTAATTTGGTTCTAAAATATTAAATGTACGATTGTGTTTCTAGTTTCAAATATGTAATTTATTCAAACACACAAATTAGAAAATTTGGTTGAATAAAGGATGTACAAAAGATAATTTTTTAAAATTTTGATGGAGGAAAAAATATGCACATGCACGACTAAAAACTAGTAATTGGAAGTATTTTTTAAAATCCTTATGTGGATAAACACAATTGACATTGAAGCATGGGATGAAAATTTTAATCAAATTTTAACTAATTGTTTAGTAGGATTAAGGTAAAAATATATAAAAACCCTCATGTATGACCTACTTAATTTGACGCAAAATAATCATAACATGATTTTTTAAAAATTTGTAGAGAATGACATGTAGCTTGGGCTCATATAATTTTTTCAAGAATAATTTTTAAACATAAGCAAGTATAATTTTCTATAAAAATTATGTCTGAAATTTTTAAAAATATATAAATTAGATTGAAATTCCCAATTTTTTTGAAAGTAGAAATTTTCCTCTACAAAACCTATTAATTTAATTTAAAAATAAGAATATAAAGTTGTCAACCATATCACTCAAAGTGGTTTTTTCAATATCGACCACATATCTAATCCACTATGATTGGATATATCATGTGTTGAGACTAGATATCAAGTCTATTTGGGTATCTAATGATATCAAATTTGGTAAGGCTTGGTTTTCAATATTAACCAAATATATCATCCTTGGTTGTCAAACCTTAGGTTTTGAGGCTTGGATGTCAAATATTTTTAGCATAAAAAATGTTTCCTCTTAATTGAACCTCAACTTTTTGCATCAATCCTAGTATACTATTTATACAAAATAATGTTGAAGATGTTTCCAACATACTTGATGCACTTGATATGTATTATTTTCATATTTTTCATAGTACCTTAGTATCATTTTTGGAATTGGAGTGCCCTTATTGTTGTATAGGAGAAAATTTGCACCCCTTGTGTAAATTCCCCTTTTGTATACCCTCACCTTAGAAAATTGAACTCAAAGGAAAAATTCCATATCACCCATCTGAAATGCATCCACTTAGCACGTGTTTTATGTGTCGATGGAGGAATTTTCATCAAGCATGTGAGAACAGTGCATGGACATCTGTACGATGCATTGTTATCCCTGACAGATTCCTACCTCTGGAGTCTGCAGGGACGTTACACTCCTCATTGGGGTTGAATTGTAACGCCTCTGTCTGATCAACTGACCCGAAAATGGCTCCTCTTCCATTTTGATCTTGAAAGGAATTGATTTCACACTGACTTCATCTCTTGGGAAATTCACTACACACTCATCCATCTTCAACATTCTCTCAAGTAATTTCCACAACTCCATTGAGCATTGCAGCAAGCTAGTTACTTCATCAACTCCATTTTTGTTCATGTTGTGCTACCACAAAAGTTGTGAACTTGGAATCTTGCGAGACCTCCCTTCGTCACTATTGTGGTTGTGTCGACTTTTCCAAGATCGTTACTTGCATTCTCCCTTCATTGGCCTTGAGAGCCTTTGGGTGGAGGTGGACGTGTATGTGGAGCTCGCTAGCAAACTAGAGCTTTAGTGAGTTGATATTTATCACCCTAGTCTTCATCTACTTACTTTATCATTTGCATAGTTACTTTCCATACTCTATCATTCTATTTATCTTGTTAAAACTAGTTTACTAGGCAATTAGTAGGTTCTTTGGAATTTTATTCTATACTTTACATTTTTTGGTCATAGGGATGCTAGCATTCTAGAGAGATGCCAACACGCCGCGTTATCGTCCTTGAATAGAGAGCTATCTGAGGTGTAGTTTGAACTCCAAAAATTGGCTCGTTTAGCCCCATTTAAAATTTTGGATATACAGAGTGATAGAAGCAATTGAGAGTTCTCTTCATTCTCAATTCTTATCCCAAAACATTTATTAGCTTGAGGTAAGTTAGAGCAGCCCTCTGCTCTCAGCTCTCCATGACCTGGAGCCTTGGTGTGGCTGGTCCCCCTCTCTTACATTTTTGGTGAACCCGACATGAACCATTTTGGTTCTGATTAGCAGTGTTGAAGGATCATTTCCTCATATCCTAGGAGTGTTGTAGGTGTGAGTGTTGTGAGTTGTTTCGCCTTACAACCCAACCTGTGACCCCTAGTAGGCATAGTTGGAAGGTTCCATAGGCATTGTGGAATGAAGCCTTAGTTGGGTCACTGTCCAATTGTGAACCTTTGGGGGCTCTATGAAAGTGTTGTTTAGTGTACGCGATGACTTCCTTTCTGCATCTTCTTATCCCTTTTTTGCATCCTACAAGTAGTTCTCCTAGCATAACTTTCACCTCACAGAACCTGCTGATGGGTTTTAATAGAGAGCCATCTCCTCTTTACATCCCTGCGCGAATTAACGAAAACACTATAATAGGTGTTCTTGTTGACCTGACGTGTCAGGTGAATATCATAACTTGGGAGATTATGTTGATCAATTTCCTACACAAAGATGGGTATGACACACCTAAAAGTACCATCTATACACATAACGGACTTTTCGTACCTCCCCTTGGTAGCATCACCTTATCGGTCCTTATTGGACCTAAGTCGGTAAACTTTCTTTTTGACATAATCCTAGGGTCCAAACTCTTTAGAGTGAACTGGGTATCCCTTGGTTGGTCGCTATGAATGCAGTTCCCTTGGTGGTGCATCAATTTCTAAAGTTTATCCATGAGGGTTCAATGCACATAATCCATGACACCGGCTATAAACCATCAGTTTCGAGTGGTAGTTATTCCCTAGACCACTTTTGGCCTGCACCCATTGGTCTGCTTCCACCTTTGTACCAGACCTATGAGAAGTACAAGAAAGGGTGCCTAACACCTAGAGTGAGATACCCTCCATCTCCTTATGTTGTTCCATAGGGCATGTTTGAAAGCTGACAGTGATACCACCATGGCCCGGAGAAAGGAAGAAGAGAAGTGCTCTCGAGGTTCCTCTTCCTCCTCTTTTGTTGTCTAGCCTACCGCTTCCTCCCACCCTACTATGGCATTATCGGATTCTATTTCACATTTGTGAGAGATCCCTATGGTGCGCACTTGGAAAAGACCTAAGTGTCCTGCACTCGAACTTCTTGTTCTTCCCACGGTTCCTAGTCCCGTTCGATATGGTAGAAGGAAGGGTCCTCATAGGGAATCCTTTGTGTCTCAACCTCTATGGACTCCTATCACTCCTGCCCCCAAGGTAATGAATGGGAAGAGGCCCATCGTAGAGGTGTTAGAGCTGACTCCACCTATTATTATCCCAACCTCTTCTCAATCTCTTCTTCCTGCTCCCATCCAAGAGTCCCTCCCTCTGCTGGAGACAACCATGATGGACACTCCTATGGCTAAGAAGGAGCCTTCTATTTCATCTCAGCTTCCATTCTTTGGCTCTTGAAGTCATAGAAATTGCCTTGCGTGTGAGCACCAGCATCTACAAAAGGCTCTAGCGGCTGAGTAGGTTTACAGAGGAAGGAAGGGGAGCAGACCACCCCTGTCTCAGGGCCTCCTACTGTGTCCTCCTCTCCCATCACCTATGCCTTGATTCAATCAAATTTGGTTCTACTTCTAGCTCCTATTGTGAGCATAAACACCCCTGACCCTAAAAGGGTGCAGGTGTTTATTGCTCCTTTGGCTGAGCCCCCTCTCTTGATGTCCCTTCTGGACATCCTGCCATTCTCTAAGTTTTTTTGACATGCCAAACACCTTGGTGGTGTCCACCATAGTTTTCTCCTCTGCCCCTATTCCTTCTACCTCATCTTTGGGGGTCTCGCACCCTTCAATGAAGCAGAAGGTGGAGGTTGGCCCTTCCAGCAATGAGTGTCGAAAGAGGATTCCACCCCCTTCAAAGGGTGGTTCTACATTAGCATGTGTCATCCTTGTGATGAAAGAAGCTCTAGAATCCCCTAAGTTTGTTACTACTCCCAAGTCAATTAGTGAGCCCAACAGTGAATCTTGGGCACTGCCTTCCTCACCCGTTGAGGTAACACATGGCATTCTTGTGAAGTGCATGTTTAACTCTTTGGATGAGATCCTGATCCTGTTGGTGATCTTTGTGAAATCGTTGACCTTTGCTCCACAAGAACCAAGTGGAGGAGGCCCCAAAGAGTCTCCTTCTTTGGCCCTTGTTGTGAGAGGGTTAGAGGATTCTCCCCTTAACATTCCACCACCACAGGCTCTTCTGCCTTCCCCATACAGTGATCTAGATTTGGAATCAGACGAACTCTTGGTCGATGAGTGTTAGGGGGTGCCTCTTCTTTACCTTTGTGTCTTTGTTGTGATGTGTTCCCCCATGCTTACTTTATGTGTTCCTGGATGACCCTTGTCACCCTTGTAGGTGCTTAGATACAGGAGTGATTATGTGTCGTAAAACTTCCTCTATTTGTGGCATCATTCTTCCTCTATTATGTGTATTGATTTTTGGAAAATTGGGGATGATGCAAAGTGTTGGGAGAATTTAGGCTTCCCTTCCATGTTGACCCAAATTTTTTATTTTTATTTTATCTTCTCGTGTATTCTTCATATGATCAGATATAGTAGGGGGTTGATGATAGTTCATCTATATACTATTACTATACTTATATATATTTATGAGCAACTCTGACCCTAAAATATCAGATCACCCATGTGCCCTTTGTTTGTGATGTTATTGTATCTTTTTACAATTTGGTTATCTTTCTCTCTTCTTTGCTTAATTTGTGATGTTTTGGTGCTTATGTGTTGTCCCTTGTGTGCATGACAACATTATCATGGTGACATATCGCTATGTCCCAATTAAGGCTTCATTTCACAATGCCTACTGGACCTTCCAACTACACCTATTAGGGGTTGCAGGTTGGGTTTTAAGGTAAAATTCCTCACAACACTCACATCTACAATGCTCCTAGGACACAAGGAAATGACCTTTCAGTACTGCTAAATGGAACCAAATGGTTCACGTCAGGTTCACCAAAAATGTAAGAGAGGGGGACCAACCACATCAAGGCTCCAAGTCACCGAGAGCCGAGAGCGGAGGGTTTCCCTAACTTACCTCACTCTAACAGACATTTTGGGATGAGGATCAAGAATGAAGAACACTCTCAAGTGCTTATGTCACTCTACAAACCTAAAAAATATGGTTGGGGCTAGACGAGCTAGTTTTTGGAGTCAATACTGCACCTTAAACAACTCTTTGTCTGAGGACGATAGCACGGGTCTGGGACAATAGTACAGTGTGTTGGTGTCTCTCTGGTGCACTGGCATCCATATGGTCAAAAAACATAAAGTACAATAAGAAATTCCAAAAACCTATTTAATAGCCTAGCTAATTGATTTTGACGAAAAGAATAGAATAATAAAGTATGAAAAGTAAAGGAAAAAATGGTAAAGTAAGTAGGTGAAAACTAGGGTGACGAATATCAACTCACAAAAGCACCAATTCTCCAATGAGCTCCACACACATGTCCACCTACACAGAGCAAGAGGGGGAAATTGTTGGGGGTGTATAGGGGTTTTCCTCACTCAAACCCCCATTTTGGTGTTTCCACCTCCATGGATAGCTAGAAAAGCAATGAAGTAGAAAGTATGATAAAGGAAAGAAATGAATACACTGAACACTACAAAAGATGAAGCTACTCTATCAAATCACAATGCAAAAGTAAAATGATGCTATACCACCTCCACCCAAAGTCTCTTAAGGCCAATGAAGGGATAATGCAAGCAACAAACTTGGAAAAGTCACCACAGTCATGGCAGTGATGAAGGGAGGTCTCACAAGACTCTAAGCTCGCTATTTCTATGGTTCAGCAACACATGCAAGGATGAAGTAGATGGATTATCAAGTTGTTGCAATGCTCAATGGAGTTTTAAAAATTCTATTTAGAATACTTCAAGAGTATGCTCAAGAGATCCCAAAATGTGAAGATTGAATGAAGTTGCTTGAATCGTGAAGAGTTGTGTAGAAGATCTAGTGAAGTGTGAAATGAATGGATTTGAAGGCCAAAAGGAGTCGTTTTAGGTCAGCTGGTCACACAGAGGCATTACAATTCGACACCAATGAGGTGTGTAACGTCCCTATGGACTCCAGAGGTAGGAATCTGTCAGGGATGGTAGCGCGTCATGTAGATGTCTGTGCACTGCTCTCACGTCCCTGAGAAAAATTCCCTCACCAACACACAAAACACGTGCCAAGCGTATGGAAGGTAGGTGGGTGATGTGGAATTTTTCCTTCGGGTTTGATTTTCTAAGGTGAGGGTATGCAGAATGGGAATTTGCACCAAGGGTGCAAATTTAGTCCTATACAATATGCATAAAATTAGTTATGCATAACCTATAATGCATCAATACATTTTGTACTTTGTTGCACACACTGCAACTTACTTTTTGTTGTTGAAGCTACACTCTTAGCAACACATACACCTTTGCACCTCTCTTCTCTTTCTACACTACACTCTTCTCTACACATAGAACAATCAGTGTTTTATTTTGCTTCTCTACACCTCTTTCCATTTTTGCAGTGTCTCATACATCTATACTCACCTAAATGCAAACCTAGATAATAATATGTGTTGTGTCTAGGTTACACACATATGTGCATTCACTATCTTCCCTCGTAGCTCTTCCTCTACACTTCTACTTCTTGTAGATACAAAACTTAGACAATACCAGATCGTCTTCTTTCATCATTGACCTATTGTCTCTACCTCGAGATGTGCACCACCGTCCTGATCATCTCAAATCTTTTGTTAGGGTTCCCTTCACCTATTGAAATCTCCATCAAGCTTCATGTTCATCAATCCACACACCATCATCTAGCTCATCATAAATACATATGATAGGGTTTACCAAATATTATCATATCTTACATCGAGCCACAAAGCATTTAATTCTTCTACAGAGAATTTTCCCAAATTAGCTCTCTGTCAAACCTTAGAATCTGATGTGTATTAAATGTGTTCTCCTATCCATTTGATTTTATTCTAATCTTCATCTCCTTTTCAAACTGTGTTGTAGCTTAACATATCAAATCTTCATCAACATTGGGCATAGGTGCAGTTGGAACAATTAATCCCTTCCTATATGTTGGTTACCAATCGAAACCCTCATTCACACTATCATAGCCATTGTAGATCTTTATCTTTGAATTCTATCCATTGATCTTCTCTTTCGTGCCATGATCCTCGAGCTCTCCATTCATCTTGACACCTTTAAAACACATTAATTTGATTAGCTTCAATTAAACTCTCCATTGATCTTCATCTCATGCCTATCACTTATCGTATTCACACTTAGGGAACCAAGATCTAATCCATGATGTGAGGAACTATGGCTATCACCATTAGATTTTTCCACTTGATCTCCATCATCATTCATAACCTTCATGACCATCGCACATTGCTACAACTCACAAATTGTTCAATTCACAATAGCGATGTGAATTGATGCAGCGACCACCATTCGATCTTCCTCCTTTGAATTTGGGCCTTTGATCTCATCCACCTTATAGCCATCGCACATCGCATCTTTACTTAAGACTTAGTCTTCCATTTCTGTGATGTGAACACATCTAGTGATTACCGTTGGATTGATCTTCTTTAAATTTCCATCGTTGATCACATCCCCTTTGGAACCAAAGCCATCATGTATCACTGATTTGCTTCAGGCATCATCATTCATTTCCATGATGTACCGAGACACAATGATCACCGTTGGATCTCTTCCTTTTTATCTACACCATCCATATCCTTCATATACCACTTTCCATGGTCAAGGTCCACCAAGACACTACCACACACTCACAACAAGGATGTGAGTTTTCCATCGATCAATCATGTTTCACCATGTTTCAATACCTCATTTGATCCTTCGCTATTTGTCAAGACATCACCAAACTATCCTTATCGCCTCTCAGTTGGGACCCACACTATCGGCATGTTGGAGGAACCAATCATTTTGTCTTTCCAATGTTCATCCATCTCCTTGATGAACCTAAGTCACCTTCATCACCTATCGCTACTTCATATGAGTGTTTGGCTTCCATTTAAGCAATGTGAATGGATACAACGATCATCGTTCAATCACCAACCTTTGAACCTGTACCTTTTATCAAACATCATGTATCACTTTTATACATATGCCTTTATCTCTCCATCAATGATCAACATTGGATCAACTTCTCATTCAATCAGCATCCTCTCCCACTATCCCACTAGCACTGACAACGGGCCCACAAAATCTCTGCGGGCTGGCGAGCTAATGCCATGTGTCTGCCTCTGATGTCATTCTCCACTACCGCATTATACTCATCACTCATCACTGAATTCTTCATGTCTCAAGGGTTCCTAAGAGTGATGCACTAACACCTAGTAATGCAGCAAAATTTCAGCACTTGTTCATGTTGATGTCACTTTCCACTAACATCAATCATCGCTCAAATCTCCAAATTCTTTGCTTCACAATAGCGATGTGAAGTGATCAAGTGATATTTTTTCATGTGTCTACTGGACCCACCAAGGTTTTGTTCTCCATCATTGTGCATCACCTGATCAAAACCTTTTTTATCACAACCTTTCCCCACTTCCCCACGAGGCTTAAAAGGACCCACCACAAACACAATGGAATGACAGGCATTATCTGATCAACTTGATCACAGTCATTGATACATCTCCATCATAACTTCGAAGGGACACAAAAGAGACTCCCACTTAAACTATATAGTCTTCCAAAACCGATGAATATGTAACCTTGAGTGCTAAGCAGGGGGGCCATTCAACCTCACAAATTCAATGACATAAGTGATAACTTATGTGACCGATTACCTGCTATTGACAATCAACAACAAATTAGAAGATCTGGTTAGGAACCATTATTGCAAAAAACTTAGGGTTCAACTGATAAATCCTAAAACACCTAAAAGTAGGCATAATTCATTTATGAGCATATCCTTCACTTTCTAGACCTGCAAAGCACATCTCTAGAATGCTCTCAAAAAACCCATATCGAATTTGGCACTTGATTTATCTTCTAAAATATGGAAGAACTTCATGTAACAACATGCCACCACTTCATGGCAATGTTTCACCTTGACATCATTTATAGAGCATGCTTCTATCTTGATCACTCTGCACCAACTCTTCCAGAACTAGGTCCACTGCTCTCACAAACACCTTCTATCATCCTACCAACAATCTCCTTTGTAGGATCAACTTCATCTCTCCTCTGATCCTCCTTTGACATCAATGACAACATTATTCTAGCAGTTAGTCCACAACCTTGACAACTTGTGGGTTATACATTTTCTGACACAATGAAAAGTACTTTGAAACTAGGGAAAATAGAAACTATAAATACCTTTTGATCACCACCAGTTAGGGTTTCACACACAAGAATTCTAAAACACTTCACTTTTCTCCTTCACTTCTCTTCTCTCCTTGAATGCTCATTTACAAATGACTTATATCAAATGTAAAATCACTTATAAACCCTTTTGGAATAACCTAATTCACATTAAATGCTTGATTTCAAGTTAGCCAAAAAGTTGATAAACCCTAATTGTAATGCACAGTCACCTTCAATTGCTTCACAAACTTTCACATCTTAAAATTTTCCATAGGTTTTTTTAGCAATAGGTCAATCATATCGACCTACACCTCATATCCATGTGTTGAAGGCATCAACACCATATCTTTGGTAGGAGCTTAGTGATTGCCTATTAAGACTCTCCCTGATCCAAAGCTCTTAACTTAGTTTTTAGAGGAAACATATGCAATAGATGTTGGCACAGATTCAATCTTAACATATGTATCTTCTTTCTTTTTTCTAGATTTTGTTCATCTCCTTCTTCATTTCTACCAGATTATCCTTTTTCACTAGATCATTCTTCTTTACTAGATCATCTTCAAAATTTGGCAATGTGTCCTAACTTGTTGTATTTGTGGCATTTGACATTTTGAACAAGATTACTTCGACTTACTATGGATCTACATTAATTATTCTTATTCCCAAATCCATTGCATGTATAACATAATCCACTGAAAGATTGAAACATCATACCATTGTTATAGTCATTCATCATTTGATTTATGCATTCACTAGCTCTAAGACCAAATCTTTTGCATGTAAAACATTGACCAGGAAATTATTGGCATTTTCATTCATTTTGCTTCTACATTCTATAGCCTCATGTCCAAAATTATTGCAGGAATAGCAGTAACCATTAAAAGATGGGTACCTTTGTGCATTTAGTTCTATTACTGGTGGTCTTTAGAATTCACAATTCTGGTTCCTGACCTTTTTGAAGTTGCTCTCTTTATCATTCTTCTTTTGTTCAATGTTCTTTTTAGTGCTTGGTGTTTGATCTTCCTTTGAGCTTTCACCTTTCTCAAATCCTAATCCTTCTTTGTCTTTAGATCCCTTCTAATTTACAATCATCTCATCAAGCATGGTTTTGCTCTTCTTGAATCTTTATTTTCTCAAGATCTAATCTCAAGGTTACAACTTCTTGTTCAAGCTTTGAGCATTCTTTACATTTTTCTTTTATTTTAGCATTCAGGTAGTCTTCAACTCTTTTAATTTCTTCAATCTACAACTTTAGGCTAGGAATGATCTTATTTGATTTCTTGAGCTTTTGGGTCTCTTTTTAACTTTCTTATGTTTCTCTCTCAATATTTTAATGCATTCATCTGCATCACTAAGATCCTTTTTATGATCTTTGTTCTTGGATTCTTCTTTATCCAAATCATCTAGGGAAAATTTAAGTTCTCCTTCCATGTCGACAATTCAATATTCTTCAATAAATCCCACCATAGGAATTTATTTTGAAGGGGTAGGATATCTCCTAGTAGCCATGTATTCAATTAAAGATCTACCTTAGTGATTAATCCAATTGAAGGAACCAATATCTGATACCAATTTTTGAACACCTGGAATGCTGAGAGGGGGGTGAAAAAGTATTCTCTAAAACCACTTAAGCATTTAAACATTCATTCCATAAATCATATTCAAATTATAGTAAGGAAAAAAATCATCAAAGCAATCATCAAAGCACATAACACATGAACATCATATTTTTATGTGGAAATCCCAAAAATGGAAAAACCACAATTAGGGTTAGCTCACAATATATTATAACCAGTCATAACATATAACAAAATGACTCACTACCTTTTAGACTCACTTTCTGAAGGACTCGTTATCTAGAGAATAAGAGAAAATAGAGAAGGGTGTCTCACTACCAAGATTTAAACTACTAATAATGCATCTAGAATAAGCAGGAGAGACATATCCACTAGAGCTCAATAGGTTGAATCAACACACTTGATACTACACAACTTCCAGACTCTACTCTACTTTACATTCACATAGCATTTGCATGCTCTAATTAGAAATTCAAATCACGTATATTCTACAGTACACATCACATCTCTACAACACCAAAATTAACCTCTATTTATACACATTACATCCATAAACACTTGCAATATCAATTAGGTCAACCTAATTAGATGTACTATGTATAACAAAAAAAAATTGGCTCAAGATTCAAACAAGCACACTTCGCACATTAATTCAAAACTTGTAATGTATAAAAATAGGTCAGAGGGGACCCATCATAACTCCTTTATATCGATCAACACTTCCTTTAACTCCACACGACCCCAAACATATTAGGTTAGTGTCAATGGTAAGACAACACCAAAATATCCAACTGATTCTCCACAAATTGGCACATGGAACTCCAAAACACACACCACTTGGACTAAACATCCTTTTGACACCTGTAAATACTCCCATAAATCTACATAACCAAATATGCTTCCATGGTGAAATGTAGACCAATCTAAACAAGTACTCTACATTGGCAACACTATCACTGGAAAACCCGATATTCTGTCAACCATAACTTTTGCATTGGATGGAATAAAGACATGAAACTTTGGATTTAAGGTCCTCAAACATGTACCAAAATTTTCTTAGAACTACAAATAAAAATACCTCAAGGTGAACCAATGTGGACCAAAAATTTGATGCTCTATACACTGAAAATTATATTCTAGACTTAGTCAAATATTCAACATATTTGTTTTGTATCAAAGCAAAAAATATACATCTCTATACTTGATTACCAACTTCATGCTCACTCATGCTTCACCAACCAATTGTACCTCAATGTATACTTCTATTCAAACCACAATGCTGGCGTCAATGACAAGACTGTATAAGCTCATACTCATATTGTCAACAACCATGCCAAAGAAAATCTCCTCAAACTTCCAACAGGTAGTTCATGAGAAGAAAGAATCATATACAAAGACACACACACACAAGAATAATTAAAAGAAATATTTTTTCTTATGACATATGGGAACTTGCTCTAAATTGTATCCCCTTAATCTCTATGGCTCACTCACATGTATATTAACAAAATAAATATACTTCATTTATTGTGAGATCACTTGTAGCTATGGCTTCACATGTGTAACAAATTACACTTAACAACTACAACCCTAGTTATTGAAGGTGATCTCATATTTACCCTCCAAAAAATTTCACTCTAAGAAAAAAATAAGAGTTGGAATCCTAAATTACTGATATTTAAGACACACTAACACTATACATTAAGATTAAACAACATTTTCCTATTTCATTAAATTCCCTAAAATACAAATTTACATGGATTTAAAAAAATAGTGAAGGGTTTAGCATTCTCTTGTTTTTTTTATCTCATTTCTTCTCACTCAAATTTTTCCCATTGGTGTATTATAATCTTTGTTCATGAGATAATATATTGAGCATGTGAGTGATTAAATTGGAATTTGTGATTTTCCCTCATGATATTTTTCCTCACATACATATTTTGTCATCTTTATGGTGGTTTAATATATTATTTTGTGTTGTGGATTTCAAATACTTGTTTGCATATTTTCTCTCATGGTCTGACTATGTAGAAATAATTTATTATGGCTACAAATTTCCTTTCAATAAAATTTATTCCTCTTTCAAAATCATAGCCTAGATAGATCACTTTTACAAGGTCATTAAATGTCAACCATGTTCCATTGTCCAAAAACATCCATGTGATATTTTACTACCAATTATGCCTTGCACCCCTTTGAAACACTTTATTTCTATTTGATTCCTTAGCATCCTCCCCTTGTAGCTTCATTAGTATTTTTGTGGCTAAAAAATATGCATATTAACATCTCAATTGACTTCTACCACCAACCACTTGCACTCATGATTTATCTCCTTATATTTTAAAAAAGACAGGTGCAAAAACCCTTTACTACAAGTGATATTTCATTTCCAACCAAAATGCAAGCACCGAAAACCATATGCAACCAAATGCATACTACATCACCCACAAATATTTTTTGGTCACAAGGAAACTTCAATATTTTTTACAAGTATAGTATTAGGGACCTATTCCTTGTTTCTACAAATGGCATGGACTAGTCTTGTGATGCAAGTGCATCCTAGGGTATAAGAATAATCTTGCATCAACCAATTGTTTTATTTTACTTATTTATTTTGTTTACAACATTTCATGTATATTTTAGTCAATGGCAAGTCAATGAAGATCCTATTAGATTTCATTATAGTTGCACATGTTAACTTTCATTGGGAGACATATTTTCTAATATGATTATTCAATTTCATATCCACTTGTTAAGATTTATTAATTATCACAAGGGCATAAAATATTCTTTGAACCTTACTAGGATCTATTTTCATGGTTTGTGACAACTTTTATGTTTTGTGCTAGTAAAATAATGCATATCTAGGTATATTAGACCCAAGAATTTTAATTTTATGCATCATACAAAGATCCATCTCACTACATTCACTTTAGGAAATCCAAATCTACATTTATTTTACTACACTTTTCATGGGGCATTGAGTTTTATTCCAACTTGTAATCAATTAAGTTCATTGTGAGGACTAGAGGAAAATAATAAATTAGAGTGAATTGGGACATGACTTGTATAATATTATCTTTTAATTTTTTAAGTCTACACATTATAATTAAATAACTAAAGCCTAGCAGGTTGGAATCCCAATGCAATAGATTGTAATGTCATTATGAATATAATGAAATAAGGATTTTTTTTGTTCCATTATATTCTTACATAAGTAAATTTCTTGGTTGCATGGTTGGATAATCTTGCATTGGACCCTGCAACCATGATTACATTAGTTGGCATTAAAACATGGTTAATTTATGTAGTTTTATAAAATAAATTTGGAGAGGAATATTAACATGCATAGAGAATAATAGGAATATTCCTATAACAAATTGAGTGTTGGCCTAGTATAGAATTCATGAGCCATTATGTCATATTTGTAAACATATAATGCTAAGAGAAAGGGGAATATTGTCTACAGACTACCAAAGTTAAGGTAATGCACATCAAAGGATCTATATTTTTACTTTTTTATAATTAAAAAATATATTTCCATTAGGAAGGTGTGGTTGTAAATATATAATTAAAGAGAAATATCCCACAAAAAACTTATAAAATAGTGCCAACTATGAGGAAATTTTAAGATCCAAATGAATTATTTTGAGGAGGACCACAAAAGAAACCCTAACCCTAGAATTGATAAACTTCATGAAGAATAAGAACCATATGGATCTACTTCCAATGGAAATATTGTTGAAAGTTTGTGTTTTCATTTATTTCAACATATCTTTGTTGGCGTTGATTTCAACCTATGGAGATGCTTTGATTGGTTGTATTATGTTGTCATTAGTAGTCTCACTAATGTCAAACTCTAGTGTTTCCTTGATGAGCATATGTTTGTGGGTTTTCAACCTCTTATGTGGTTGAGATAAAAAGAGGAGTTTATAGATGTTGAGATGGTGTTTTTGGTGTTTGTTTTCCAAGTGATTTTGAGAAAAAATTGAATAAAAGAGGAAATGGTTTGGTAAAGAGTGTTCAGTCTGGTAGAGTTGTGTTCAATGTTTTGCTTCACATTTCTTCATAGTTGAAGATCTTGTGTGGTTCAAATATTTTTATTAGAGGTGTTCAAAGGTGTTATATCCATAGTTTCATGTTTTGGATCATTTGACAAAAGAAGTTATGTTCACCAGTGTGTGAACTGTGGTGCAGTGGTGTCTGGGAGAAATGATTTTGCTCTGCATTTCTTTGCGTTGTGGTTTCTATTTTTTCAGATCTGGAAGTGTGCTTATATTGCTCATATCTATCTTCATTCTAAGTTGTTTGAGTTTTGGTGATCTGCAAGGTTGAATTCGTGTGTTACAGTGTGTGCAAGTTTAACTAGGTGTATAGAATGAGTATGTTCTTCAAGTGTATGTTGTTGCAAAGGATTTTTTGGATTTTAAGGTATTGATGGAATATTTTAGATTGTGTTTAAGTGTTGTGTGTGGTCCATGAGTCATCTTTAGATTTGAGGAAGTGTGTACTTAAATGTTTAATGGTGTTAACATAGGTTCGACTAACCTTGGGTGTTTACACTAATTGTGAATATGTTGTGGTGTTTGTGGAAGCATGTTATGACATGTATATGTGCATTTAGGTCTGAGCTAAGGTGTGATGTGGTCCACCTTCATTCCTCTCCATCACGAGAATGTTTTGGTGTCAATATAATTTGAATTTGCATATTTTAGGTGCATAGATGACCTTGTAGATTATTTTCAAGGTTGAAGATATATATGTGTGATGAATTGATTGAGGATGGAGTGTAAGGTGTTTGATGTGAATTTTTGAGATGTAAAGTGAAAAAGTGAAAATTGTAGTGTAAGCCTTAATGCCTAAGACTATAGAAGTAGTGAGTAGAAGGTGTCTACATTCTATAGAGAGAGTGTGAATGTTCCGGTGAAGCAGCGGTGGATATTTTCTATTTCTTTGAGATGGATTTACCATTGTAACAATATTATATGTTCTTTATAATCTAGAAATGAGTCATTGGTAGTGAGCCCTTCTTTCTTTTTGGCAGTGAGCCTATTGTATTTGGTGTTGTAATTACTTTGTATTGTGAGGTAATCCTCACCATGGTTTTTCCCTTCTAGTTTTTTCCACGTAAATATTTTGTTCTCATGTGTATGGATGTGTTTGCATTACTATTTATCATGTTTATATTTTTTTAATGCATGTGTTGATCAGAGAAATTTGAGGGAAAATCATGAATCAATGATAACAACCACAAAACTATCTAATTCAAGATAATAAAGGCCCTAATCCAACAATGAATCACAAATGACAATAATTAATGAAACAATAATACTCAATCTCTATGCCAAATTTGATTCATCTCCATTGCCTTCTCTATTTTGATTTCTTTGTTCTCAATTTTGGTGTATGCAAGATATTTGATAAGCTTGATTGTTGGTGCAAGATAGATAGATCTCAAGATAGCAAAACTTCAAAGATTGTGGTTAGGTTGAAATGAAAGTAATGGGTCACTTTTATAGAAATCCCAATTCAAACGAAGGGTGAGAATTGAATGATAAGGTATGGCAATCGATGGATGAGATTAATTGAAAAGAAAAGAGATAAGGATGGGAAGGATGGAGCAAAACTCGAGAAATTAGTTGAGATTTAGGGCT
>VDFB02309333.1:0-18456 GCA_007258455.2 Sequoia sempervirens
CAAAGCATCCTATTTTGGCAGAGTCTCCAGCCAATCACGTTGCTGAAGGGGAAAGTGCAAGGAAAGCATTAGGGCGAGTAAGAAAATCTGATCCCCGTCGCTACATTGAGCCAAATTTTTGGAGCTTTTGTGATGACTAGGGAAGAGGGGTCCATAATGGAGCAAGGTCTAAGAGTGGGGATATAAGTAGTCCTCAGTGGGCCTCATAGTGGAGAACTTTAATATCCAATTGTAAAACACTTTTTATCCATAAAGTACGCAAAGTGACAAATCATGTAATGCCACATCAGCACACCAATAAAACATGACTTATTGCACCACTATCGGTCTCACTTTTTTTGGGGGGCATTTTTGGATACCTCAATAAAAAGCATGTTGATATGGCATCATATTTGATGATGTGGCCCTAAAACGAAATATAGAAGCACATGAGTTGCCAAATAAACTGTTGTACAAAATTGGGAATGATTTGAAATTTCCACATAGGATTTTGAGAAACGCAAAGTTAGGGTGCTCCAATATAGGCTCCTCTCCCCTAATGCGAATAGATTTATGTTAAAGGTTGTTGTTTTTGTTTTTGATTTTTATTTTTTTTGTATGTATGGTATTGGGAATTCAAATTTCTTTAGTTAAGAATTAATGATTGAGGGGTATTTATTTAGATGAAATTATATGGTATATGATTTTGACATTATTTGCTTATATTACACCTCTAGAAGATTTGAACTTTTGTAGATAGAGAAATCAAGAAACATACCATTATCCTCCCTTTTCTAATTGAACTATAACTTTTTGATGTTCTGGTTGTTTTGTATAATAGATTTGTAAAAAGCCAAAAACAATTACCATAACATAAATTTGTAGAAGAGCTTAAATAGTTTGTACTCTATGATATAAAATTCCATGTGCATTGGGAGAGGTGGCAATACCCACTCGAATGCACTACTAAAAAATGAGCCAAGACCTTATATATGGGTAATCTTAAAAAATGAAATAATTCCTTGATATAGGGAAATCTTGAATGGTCATTTTGAGAAATTAATCTACCACCCTAATTGATGACCATCATTGTCAATGAATTAAACCAATACCAAAGCTCTTTATTATGCATCACCATCATTATCATGGGCTTATGATAAATAATAATTTTTCCTTGTATCAAACAGTCCTCAAAACCTAAATGGGAGATCTGACACTTTAAGAGTTGCTAGATCTTCTATCCCACTTAAGGATCATGTGGGATCATGTGGTTTATAAGGATAGTGACACATGCATTGCACATATGTATGGTGGATCTTATGAGACTTTTCTTAATATTTTTTTCTAATGAGAATCTCATATTGATGAAATGCTTTTGGATGCAAATGTAAGAGAAATGGTACCCATTGTATGTTGACTTACCTACCAACCAACTAGTCTTGGACCTATCCTTGAGAGTAACATGATCAACACTTATGGGCTATTGAAGTTCAATGATCTCAATTCTCATTTTATGTTGGCAAAAAACTAGAGGATGTGGGAAGATTTTAAACCTTGGGAAGTTCCAAGATCTATTCATCTCAAAGCTCATCAAATGGTCCTCAAAACCTATGTTGGGACTGAAATCCATGATGTCCTTTTTTTGCTTGAGTCCCTCTATTTTTTGTGTGTAGTAATGACCATTTGTGACCCATTGTTGATAATTGTTCTAGGAAAGTTTCAATGGTTCATGTTTCATTTTTGTTTTGAACTTGCAAGAGAAAGTTGTATAATTGTTTGCAAAGAAATGAAAAGGAGAATATCTGAAAGTTGTTCATATATTTACTGAGTTATTTACTTCTCCTATGTTTGGTGAATGACTTTTCTTTCTAACATCTTATCAAAATTAAATTATGGACCATTAAGTTTTATATGTGAAATCAATTTTTTCATGTAATCTTGGAGGATTTAGAGTATTCATATGTTTGTGTTGCATGTCATAAATCAAAAAATATTTGTTGTAGCATTTTTAGAAAAATATTCTTTATGATGCAGTAAAATTGATAGGTAATATTATAATGTATTCAAGAAGTTTAAGTTGATATTTGTAGGTTTGTTACCTTAGTTTATCTTTATTTCACATTTTACATCTTTCCCTATAGTCTTTATATTAGAATTAGGAAGAATATAGGAGATATAAGCCAAACACAAATGAACAATGCACAAGATTGTATTTAGTTGACCTAAATGATAATGAGTACAAAGTCTTGCATATATACGCAAGGATGAGGCAATCCACCTATGAGGTCCCATGAGGTGGATTGACATTTGCTCCATGAAGTGGCACAAATGAGTAGACAAGTGTCCTATAGGTGTCTACCTTAAGAACACTTGTAGTGTGCAAACCAACAACCTTTATGACCAAGTCATCAACCTTGTGTGCCAAGTGTTGAATGACCTTTGAGGTGAGTTGGAACATATTCTAACCTCAAAAGGTGTGTGCATGAGGTTAACCAAATATTTTGGTAACCTCTAAAGGTTTAAATGTTACACATTTAGTTAGAAAATATGTTGTCTAACCTAATCAACGTAGGTACACTTAAGTATAGTGAATATATTAATTATTCACACTAACACCCTCCCTTAAGTGATACTTGGGGAGATCACAAAAGTATAAATAGATAGAAATGGGTCTTGGATAAAGGTCATGTTAGGCACCCATGTACAATGCATTCTCCCATAAAGTGGAGTAAAGGAAAACCTAGTGGGAACAAAACTCCTCTCCAAAATAGAGAATTAGAAGGATTTAACCTTTTGAAAATATGTCCCTTGATGATAGGAACATGATGATGAAGAACTCTTGAAGCATGTTGAAGTTGTAAATTATGTCGATGATGAACCGGTGTCTATTAGAATCAGTGAATCTTCAAATGTGGATCAAGATGCGAGATACAAAACACTACATGAGTGAACATATGGACACTACTCAACCAGTGTACACAAAGTTTATCAAACTCTGTGAAGTCAATAATACAGATCATACTGTGATAAGGAGTATTAGAATCTCAAACCATGATCCACTGATATAATCCCCCATTCAAGAGATCAAGATAGAAGGTTCATGAGGCTGCCCAAAAAGAAGATTATGCTTCATGGAAAGAAGCATTAGCATAACACATCATAGTCTCTTGTTAATGCTAATAGAAATGAGTAGACAAACTGAGATTGAGAGTGTATAAGGAATGTGGAGATGTACAAGGTGTGCTCCAAGACACACTCACATAAGGTGAGAATCACAAGAAACCATATTGTGATGGCATAGCCCCCCATTAAACTTTATAATTTAGTGTATGTACAAAATTTCCCAAATTCCTTCCACACATTCAGTTTTGTGGCACTTTATATGAGTGCATTTACAAGCATTTTTGTTATTTGAGTTCTACAAGGTTATTATCATGAGGTTGATTAAGATGTCAAAATTAAGTTATGTCTTGTAAACCTCAAAAAAGACAAAAAGCATATAATTACAACCCATTATGATGACCCCCCTTTTGCCAAATTCATTGCAAAAGAGAAAATTGACTCCTCTTTTACAAATTTTTAACTAAGACAAAAAATTGTACCACCCCATTTTACTTTCCTTTTGTCAAATTCATTGCAAAAGAAAAAAAACTTGTCTTTTATAACTTTTTAATTAAGGCAAAGAAGAAAATTCACCCCCTTTATCACTTTTCTTTTGCTAAATTCATTGAAAAGGAAGAAATTAACCCCTCTTTTACGAATTTTTAACTATGACAAAAAAAAAAAAAAAAAACCATAATTTTAACTAGTTTATCTTACAGCTAATGATTACCATAAGCATAAAATCTTTAACTATAGCCAAACTGTAGGGCCATTGAGAATAAAGACCCGTCTTTGGGAGGCGATGGAAAGTGGTTGGGAGCTTGGAGGTTCCTGTAGGGGTCTTTTGGCCACGACTTGGATTGAGAAGCTGCAAACTGGGCGAATTTGATGCAGACCTGGTGCACATGGGAGATGTGAGATGAGGCGCCTCTGTATATGGTGCGGCTTGTCCGTTCCCATGCCACAATCATGAGTTTAGCAAAGTCGACCCTTCATGCAGACTGATCAATGCATGAATTTGTTGCCTGATAATGACGCAGAGCCTGCAAAATGAAGGGCCCACTCTAGATTCAAACGTGGGCCGCTCAAATAATGGTGAGAAAGGGCGTGGGTCGCGTGATTTTCACGCCTAGTTTTCACTCCCTTCCCTCAACTTGAGCGCAGTGATTCTCACTACATGCCTGCGTGCCTTTCTTCTTACCTCTGCGAATTTTTTTTTGACCTGCTCAAATTCAAACGTAGGTATTGAGTTAAGATTGAACAAGGCAGAGAAACAATGATCGCAGATATAAGCCCGGGCAGAGATAAACACGGGGGGCACGGGAGTACAATGCAACAAATAAACCACCGTCAAAGAAAGTCGTGAAAACTCCATTTGCACGATTTGCAAGTTGTTTGTATCTAACAACAAGCGCCATGATTTTCACAGCATAGATGACAGGCCGCCTCCATGCTGCGTGAAAAACTCCGCAAGATTGCAAATGGTTGCTGGTCGTCGCTGCCCTTCCTCACGAGTTAGGTAGCTGTAGATGTTGGTAATCAGTTGGAGGCCGTGAGCCTTTGAGAAGGCTTCAACCACAAAAAATTTGCAGCAATTGATAGAGGCCGTGACACTTGCGTCCAAATCAAATTCCAGATAGGTATCACCTCACTGAATTTACGCTCACCTGTAAATTTTATCACAGATGGGCAAACAACCTTTGCAATAATGCTGCTCAGATTGGGGGCCTACTAGTTTCCTGAAGGTTATTTACAAGCAGCAATGAACCTAGTCAAATACAACAAAATGGTTCATCTATAAATCTGAAACTAACTCCACCTAAAGCTTTAATATCATATTAGAATTAGGAAGAATTGGTAGATAAAATCCAAGCACAAATTAACAATGCACAAGGTTGTATTTAGTTGACGCAAATGCTAATGAGTACAAAGCCTTGTATATATAGGTAAAGACAAGACAATTCTAAGTGCCTCATGAAGTGACACAAATGCGTAGACAAGTTTTCTATAGGTGTCTACCTTAAGAATACTTGGATTGTACAAACCAACAACCTCTATGACCCAATCATCAACCTTGTGTGCCAAATGTTGAGTGACCATTGAGGTGAGATGGAAAGTCTTCCAACCTAAAAAAGTGTGTGCATGAGGTTAACCAAATATCTTGGTAACCTCTAGAGGTTTAAATGTTGCACATTCAGTTAAACAAGATGTTGTCTAACCTCATCAACCTAAGTACACTTAAGTATAGTGAATAGATTAATTATTCACACTAACACTTTAGGTGCTTTTAGGCCAAAATTAAAATTATATCATATGAGGGAGCTGCCCCTCTCAAACACAAAGGTAGCTTGATTGAAAACAATAACCTTACCAAATGTTGATACAAAATTTTCTATCTTTTTGGTTGTAATAGAGAAGATTTCAGAATATTTGTTATAGTAAATTTTTTTTACCAATAACAAAAAAAAAACTAAATTATCTATTTTATATTGCAATCATCTAGTGAACTTAAAAGAAGGACATATTTTTCTAAATTATGAATATTGACCCTAATTTCCCTACAACTTAAGTAACATGTACATAGGTATCTTGATCAACAAATGTTAATCCATTTCAAGATAGTTTTTATGCTCACATTATTTGTGTGCCTTTTTCCCATTAAAAAAGATGATAGATGGGAGAATATACACCATTATGAGTAGTTTCTAAAGAAACAAAACCTTGTAAAATATTTGCACCATAGGGACACCTTTCTTTTGTCTGAGAAAATTGATATGCTAATTGACTAGGAGACTCTACTTGAGTAAATCCATTAATTAAAACTTTCCCAATAACTATAAGATCTTATTTAGAAATATTTTCTTCATTAAATCATATCCTTGTGGATCATTCAAGTGACTCTCATCATTTTTTTTTAATTAAGAGAAATAAACACTTTTGACCTAGAGCAATGAACCAATGAGGTCACAAATGGGGGACCTCATCCCCACTATAAATTCTCAACAATTACACCCCAATGGGGTTTGAACCTTGATGGAAAGAATAACAACACAACAACTTAACCATCACAACATGCAACTATTGGCAAGTGAGTCTCAACATGAACACTGTTACATATTTTATTATTGTTAGAATATGGGGCCATATTAGGGCTTAGATGAGCACTCCTTAATGAAAGATTAGGATCACAAGTATCTTGTGGCATAAGCAATATCTAGTATACCAAAGGGTAATCAATATTAGATTACAAAAATAAAAAATCAATAAGTATATTAGATCTAAAATAATTGTAAAATTTAAACCATAAATCCAATGCAAAGGTGGGTAGGGTGAGTGAAAGATAATATATAAATAAGCAAGCCAAACCCTATAATAGGGATGTATCAATAAATAATAAAGACAAAATGATAATTACACTTAATAATAAGATATATAATTTTGAAACTTATAGATCTAGAAAGAGTAATTATATTGATGAGAAACCTAATAGAAAACTAGGTTGTGTAAGAATAGTTAGGTTCATCAAAGTGAAAATATAAAAAAAATCATAACCTTAATCTAGGATAATGCAAAGATACCAACAAACAAGCATTAATTAGCCTAGATAAATAAATAACACTTGCAAAGTGATAATTGATAATTAAATCCTATAATAGAAAATTACTTAGTAGTATAACAAATACTTATCACTAGAATTTATAGTGAGTGACCATGGTGATTAGGCACTAACTCCAATAATTTTATATACATAAAATAGATATTACGAATATGTTCTTTGTTTAAATTTTTGTGTAGGTAGCAAGTAATCATGTGGATGCTTGTATGATAAATTTGAGTAAATGTGATTCCTTTTAGTGCATCAATTGAAGTGTTCCTCTAATTATTATTCTTGTAATGCTCTAGGAATGTGATTTATTCTAGGAATATCCTTGATAAATAATGGATGAACATTAAATGTTTTTAAATATAAGTATATATCAATGAATGATAAAAATGTGTGTTTAGAGGCTCTAGCTCATAATGATTAGTAAAATGGGTATGGATTAGCCAAATTTATATTTAAATTTTAGAAATTGAGGGTTAGAAATATAGATGTAGGATCAATCCAACAATCAGGATTGATCCAATATAGCAAAGCAATAAATATAATATGAGGATTTAATGTCTAGATATGGAGGGAGCAATAATTGTAAGGTTTTTTTGGAAGATGTGCAAACATAGGTGAAGTATTGTTGGATATGTGGGAATGTGTAATGGGGATAAGTGAAGGATAGGGGAGTGAGCCCAACTTCTCACAAGATTGTGTCATTTATCTATATACAATTGTATTAGAACCTTCTCTCAAAGTGGCCACAAAACTAAATGAGTATTGACATGGGTATACAACTTTAACCATTATATTTCTATATAGTTTACATCAAATTAAAGATTGCACATTTTATCTACGTGGAAAAAGCTCTAAAAAGGCCAAAATCCATAGTTTACAATCTTTGAGATGATATTTTGATTTTGGAGTAGGTCAAATCATTTAATTTTTACATTTTATATATAGTTTTGAAAAATTTCCTTTCAATATTTTAACATTTTAAGGCCTTTTGCATTAGAATTTAGCTTTGAGAATTTTTGGGAGTGATTTTATGGCTTGTTTTATCATTTTTTAAAGAAATATAAACTTGTTTGGGATTTAGGATTTCTAATATGCATTTAAAATTAATGTTTGGAGATATAGGTTGAGTTATAAATCCAATTCGAGAGGTAATTTAGATATTCTAATAATATGTTTATTCATCTATTCATTTCAACTTTGATAAGGAAATATGCTATTAAGTAGCGACCCTTTAATTCTCACTAAAATTTATAATTTGTAACAATTTATTAATTTTAATATTAAAAATTATATAATAATTAAACTAAAAAATGTTGAAGGTAATATAAAACTCATACATCTTGATAAATCTTACCTCTTTAAAATAAAATTATAATATTTGACTATAGAGATAGCCACATAAGATCAAAAAGATTCAATGAAATCACAAGAGAAACTCAAAATGAGAGCAATTATATTCTACTAAAAGATGTAAATATAAAAATTAAGATTGAGAGATTATTTACAAGAGTACATAAGGTGGGTATATATAGGATACGCAACCAAGAGAGGTGAATTCACAACCAATACGAGATAAAGGAGATGTACTCAAACGTGTAGTACAACTCCACCATACAAGGAAAGAACAAGCTACACACAACAAATGGAACCTACCCAAGCAATATTATCCTAACCTAGATATAAAATGCAAAAATACAAATATGTTAATCCAAGAAAATAGATATACACCAATAATAATATCTCATTCTATTTTAATTTCATGAAATATTAGTCTATGATACATTAAATTCTAGAAATAATGTATTATCACCTAAATTAGCAAATTAAATCAAATCAACCTTAATTTTTTTAGCATATTTTATGTGAGCAAGAATATTATAATTTTTTCTCTCAACACGTGCTTCTAAAGATCTCAAGGTTATAGTAGCTTAAATTAAATATATAGTTACATTCTTAGAATATTTTAAATGATATAGTCGCAACTACCCCGCCCTGATGATCATGGAATTTTTTTGGCAGTGATATGGATGGAATTATGAAAGCATATTATGAACATGTTAGAAATCATGGTAAATTACCATACAAATTCCAGGTATGGCCTCTTTTTTTATGGTTTAGAAAGAATTGGTTTATATCAAATATAATTTTTTTCTGCATATGTTATTTTTCTCATAGATGGTATTTTGCATAGACTTGAATTTTAACATTTAAATATTAACTATATAAATAATTGCTTAAAGCTCAATTAATGTTCTAGTTATAATATAATATAATATATAATAAGTCATCATGTGGCAGTGGAGACCCTTAATAAATAGATTATTTTATAATTCATGGATATCTAAATGTTCATTATATTTAGATGTTTCATTATATAGTAGCTTGTATTAAAGTTTTTTTTACTATAAAAGCACATCTTTGTTAGTTTATTAAAAAAATAAATAATACTTAGATTACAAAATAGACACGAGAAATAATCCAACAAAGGATTATAAATTAAAATATTGGACTGAAGTGTTTTTATGAATGAGAGGCAATATGTAAATGCTCAAAAGATAATAGTGAAAAACACAACATGAAATATTATGTGGAACCATGCAATGTGAGTGAACACATAGAATATGTGAGGTGACAAATATACTCAATGAAAAATTTAACTTTTAAATTTTGTAAAGTAGGAAGGAGTAACTCCTATGGAAGACAACATCAACTTATTCAATGATCCACTCCTAATAAACTATGTAAGCTAAACCTAAAGTAAGAAAAGTACACAACAAGTTACAAATGAAATAAAGTAGAAACCTATAAAATGCCCTCTTAAGTGTAACATAACTGGATAAAGAGATGAGACTTGGCAAATGAAACCATATAAATTACTTGTCCACATAATAATTCCCCCATATATGAGAAGCCCATCAAATAGAGAGATAGAGGGAGAGAGAGAGAGGGAGGTACGCATAGTCTAAGTAGCCTCTCACACTTCTAGAAAGCTCATAGATGAATATATTTTCTTTCTATAAAGGGTTTGGTGAAGATATATCAATGATTTGTTTAGTATTTGGGTAGCATTGGATATCAATGACCTATTTATGAATAAGCTCTATGTTATAGCTTAAACGATGAAAAATAGGTGCACCAATAGCAACATAGAAACATAGGGTTATGATGGACCTATCTTCCTACTTTCATTAGGAAATTAGATCCACACAAAGAATTGACTTACACCCATTAGGTGAGTCAACTCAAGATGTGAATCTACAAATTTCCTTTTTGTGTCAAGACGGGGGTCTTGGTCAAACAACACTTTGGGGAGAAAAACTAAAAACAATAAATCAACACCAAATTGTAATCTAGCACTTGGAACAACATGATCAAGCTCAATACCAATAGAACTAGACAACCAAATGTAGATCAAAGAAGGGGGAAAACATGTATACTAGGACTTCACTAAAAGGCAGTTTCTGAAGCTGATCTAGGACTCATTCACCTAGGAGTGAATGGTTCCTTAGTTAGGGTATTTCTGAAAATTTTGAGAGCCTCTGCTACAGATCCAAGTCTTCCAATTTGCCTAGGTTTTAGGTTCAAAAAGCCAAAAATGGATTATGTAGATGAGTTTCTATGAGATGACAACTTTTATGACAACTTTTGCAACTTTGACAAGCTCTCCAAATTTTCTCTTCAAAGGATCTTCAAGATTTCTTCAACCTAAATCTACAATCACAAATCAAGAAGGAAAATGGATTTGTTTTTGGTGAATGGGGGTTTGCCTTTGTCAAACCCCGTTTTGGTAATCAAACCTTGAAATGAATAAAATACATGAAAGAGGGAATGAAGAATGAACAAAGCTATGTTACCACTCAATAAACCCTTGAATAAACCTTGGAATGTAAATCTATAACTTGCATGAAATGGTTTCAATGGATGTGGATCTTGAACCTTGAATCTTGCTATAAATATTGGCTTTGAATGCTTGATAAGATCATGAAACCTACATCACCATATTAGGTTAACAAATATGCATGATTTAAAAAGACTTTGACATGACAATTGGATCTTGATTGCTGCAATAATTCTTCAATAAATCTTCCTTTGAATGCCTTTAATCACAATTCTAGTTCTTGAAAATGAACACTTCAAAATCTTAGATGAAACATAGTGAAATAACCTTATATTTATAGGTATGTATCCTTAATTTCTTGAAATTCAAATTTCACAAGCCAACATTGAAATATAGATTTGAAAACACTAAAATACTACCAAAAACATAATTGAAATTTAGGTCCTAGGTATTAGGGTGGTGAATGGGTCCTAGGTCCCTAAACCTAGGACACACATTGCTCAAGGTAAAGTGTTATGTTTAGGCATTAACGAATGTCGGGTTTCCCTTTCAGAAAATGTACTTTAACAGGCTTGGAAATGAATTAAAGGGCTAATTAAGGCCTAGTTAAGCTTAATTAATTAAGGGAACCCTAAATAAGTGTGAAAGTGTAAATAAATGCATTTTACAAGGCTAAATTAAGGCATAATTAAGTCCATTTTAACTAGGAGGGCCCAAACAAGTGTGAAAATGTAAAAGGGATACATTTTTCTATACTACATTTAGCCCCCACTTTAGTGAGAGCATGACCTTGTGTCAAACTCACACTAAAGTAGACATTCAAAACATATGTATGCAACAACAATATTACTCAATCTTATAACATCAAAAACCTAAAGAAAAGGTAAAAAAAAGGAAAATCAAGCCTCGACTATCTAATGCGATGTGGAACACACCACGGCTATTTGTCTAAAAATGTTCACAAGTGGAACTCTGGCTATCCACTATGTAAAAAACATGCACACTCACACAAGCTAATGGAACTCTGGCTATCCACTAGGTGATCCCTCAAGGGTGGCAAATGAGAGAGTCTTATTAGGCTCTCATACCATTCCAAAGATATCCCTGTGATAACTTCAATAAGGTACCACAAAACAAAAAAAATATTCAACCTTCATAAGGCCTAATGAGATATGTTATGCTAAGGACCTATGGACAAACAAGGAGAGGCTCCACTAGCAAACAAAGTCTTTTATGCTTGGTGGCCTTGGAAAGGTTTCGAGCTTCACAAGTTTAGCAACCTATGTTATGCTAAACATGAACAAAATGCAAATAATATAAGACATATTCAAAGGGGTTTTTCTTAGTTCATGTAAGGTCATCTCTTAGGGAACATCATGCCTAATGTCTCCAAGAGAGGACTAGTCAAGGATAAAAGATTCACAACCTAGGGAATGCAATCCATAGCATTACCACTGAGAGGAATAACATATGCTCAAAAAGATCACACTCTTGAAGGAAATCAAACCCAATGTCACCAAGAAGAAGACACATCACATGAATTTAGAAGACACACTTTGAATAAAAGAATTCACACTTCTTAGGAGGTATATAATATCATTACTAGGAAGGGAACATGCAGAAAATGAACGGGGGACCATATGCCCCCCACTTAAAATATCAACATACTTGCTATGTTGGTATTTTAAGTAGAAAGAGAGGAAGAGGTGATCCTTGAAAAGAATGCACACCTCAAGAAAGTAGTTATCCTTGCCCCCCAATCATAAAGACAAAGACAACCACCAAGAACTATCAAGTTGCTGCCAAGAGAGATATGGTTTCACCAAAAATTGTACCACTATGAATGACAATGAGAAGGACACATAAAGCTACTAATGCTACATAGTGATGAGCAACGTGATAGGATGAAAATTAGTATCAATTAGAGGAAATAGGTGCATCAACACAAGGAAGTGCACAATCCTTAAGACATGTTGAATTTTATCACTTAAAGCCTTAAATTCATTAGTAGAATGACCATGAACTCTGAACTCTTTTTGTAAATTTTCTTTCGTGTTCTTGGCGGGAGAGATATCAAGTGAGCTTAGAGAAGCTTCAACAAGGTAGTCTCTTAATCAATGGTAGGAGATGTTTCCTTCTTTTGTGACAAAGATATCTCTTGCTTAGTACAAGGTGTCATACATACATAAGACTCTTTAGATTGTGAGACTTTGTACTCTCCCTTAAAGGAGGGTGTAAAATCTAATGAACTCCAATCATTACCAAGACATGTCCTAGGATTGTTTTGTGTGATGACATTGATATTAAGCAAATATTTCTTTGATTCTTTCATTTCTTTGGAAGGAAAATAACCAGGACCACTAGTTGTTTCTATTAGTTCACATTGCACTAAGGTTAAAGTTGGCTTAGAAGAATCTTTTTTTATAGTGTTGGTATTGAGTGAAGGCTTTTTTGATGCTTTTGTTTCTTTCAAAGGAAAATAACCAATACCACTAGTGGTTTCTTGTGTGTTAGGTTCTATAGGGACACATTACCTTGTTCTCTAGCACCACATCCTTTCCCACTATAACCAAGTTGTTTCAAAAGTTGGTAACCTCTTCCATAAAGCTTTTCCATTTCTTTTGGATTTGGTGGTTTTTCATAATCAACTTCATCAAATTTTGTTGTGTAATTTTTTTCTTCTTCTAAAGTGGTTGAAGTGGATGCTTTCAAATTTTGTGTTGACATTACCGCTGGTTCTTTTCCCTTTTTAGACTTTTTTGTTATGATATTTTTGTGCCATAGAAAAAAGGACCCTTTGCTTGACACGGGATTAATTCATGATAAAATGGAATTAATGAGGCCTTGATTCAAGTGTTGTGAGGCATTTCATGCATCCACACTAGGTCTTGGACCCTTCTATACTAAATAGAATGTGTTTATCAACGTCTTGTAAAGGTGTTGTAGAGTCTTGGAAAGGACTTTCACACTTTTCTAGACCTAATTAACCTATTTAAATCCCTAATTCAAAATTATAAAATATGTTTAATAACATTATTACATTAATCTAGAAGGTTCTTAATGTAAACTTAATGATTAGCTAGTGTTGTAATGTGTCTTGCACATTCACATTGGTTTTTGTGCCCTTCTAGGCTATGTGGACCTAATTTTAGTGTTGTAAAGTGTATTTAATCACACTTTCACATTGATTTATGTGTCCCAAGCCCTATTTAATATTTACATCATCATTAATAGGTCCCTATGACCCCATATTATGCATCCTGAGGCATAATTTGATCAAATAACTGACATAGTCATCGTATAAGCATAATTTTCTTATTTCTTAGCATTCCAACTAGCAAAATTGACCCTTGTGGGACCCATTCACCATTAGTGGAAAATTAGTCCCATCTAGGTGGGACCTGTTCACCATTAGTAGCAAATGAGTCCCATTTTGAGTCATTTTCAGGGTTTGAGAGGGGAAAATTAGGTTTTAATTTCATTTTTTCCTCATGTCAGCCTGTGATGAGGTATTATTGGGTACTAAGGCACAATTGTCTATAAATGAGTGTTTTTATCCTCATTTTATGTCCAAAAACATCTAACAACTTATTCTTACACCTATTATCATCAATTCATCATCTATCTTCTCATCCAAGTCAAGCAAGCTAGGGTTTCTTCATTAGAAGTCATCAAGTTAGCTTCATAAAGAATTCAAGGGTTGAATCTTCATGTTATGTTGCATAATTTCAAGATCAAATCATCATGACAAGGTAATCATCTTCATTTTTTTCATGTTTCATTACTTTATTTCATCACTTTGGTTTAATTACTTGAACGGGGTTTGACCAAGGCAAACCCCCACGCCCTAACATTCAACATATCTCTTTCTTGTTTTGTTTATTTGTAGATTTAGGACTCTTGGAGACTTAGGAATAATTGAAGATTACATTTCAAAGTCACTCAAGTAATTCCTTCATAATTCAAATCAAAAATATCAAGAAAAAGTCACTTATAGGCCCACATTTGGCAATTTTAGATCCGGACACGGGTAGAGGTACAAATTGAGCAATCTGAAAGCTACAGATTCCATTTGTGAGGTTTTAGAAAGTCCAAAATGGACTTATTCACCCTTAGCGGTGAATGAGTCCCACTATACATTTTTTTTGAAGATTTTTGTAGATTTGGATACCCTTTTGGCTAAAATGGGCCCCTGTATAGTCACCTAGAACTAGGACTGATTCACCCAGAGTGGCGAATGAGTCCCACCAAGCCTAAATTTTAGCATCAACAGCCTTCTAGATGTCTTTTCCAGCCTTCATCAAGATCCCAGGTGCACACTTTCAGTTTGATTCATTTCTACATAACACAATGTGTTTACAAACATAGTTGTAATTGTACTTTTGCATTCATTTTTAGCCATTTAGATTAGTCAATTACATTTATTTAAGTTCATTTACATCATATCAAATTCCACACATCCTAATTTGAGTGTTCCATAAGCATTTTTGGACCTAAATTGTCTCTCTCCTTTTAGGTGTAAAACCCTAGAAGTGCAAGCTCACAAGCATTTAGGTTCCCAAAAATCTATGTTTCATTTTGGTGAACCTACTTTTTTATCACTTTCTTTTCTAATTTTGGAGTCCTTCATCATAGATCTAGGCTTGCACCAAGCTTCCATTAGGATTTGTATGATTCATTTGCATGCTAGGTGTTAAATTTTGTATTCATGAAAAATGCATTTAGGTTGCATTGTTAGCATCTAAATCCACTTCCACTCTCTGAAATTATGCATTTTTCAATTAGGTTTGCATCATAGCACTCTAAAAGCATTAATATCAATCAACAATTTCTAATTTTTTTGAAAAAAGTCCATATTGGGACTCATTCGCCACCTTGGGCGAATCAGGCCCTTTTGACCCCTAAAACAACAATTTTCATAATTCAAAACCTTATTTTTAGGCTTCTGTTTGGTGCCTTAACCTATATATATCAGTTAGGTGCATTTTTGTATCATCCATTTCATCCAATCTAGCTTCATTTAGCTCATTTCATGCATAGTTTAACTTTTGCATTTGCATTCTCATATTATTCCACAACATAATTAGTCAATTGTTCTTTGAAAATTGCATTTTATTTCAGCCTTTTATTTTGGATTTTGAGTTATCATAGATTGTTATTTCAAAATTTTAGTTAATAAGAATGATTGTCATTTCTTCACTGCATTTCAATATTATGAGAGTCTCTTAGCGCAAAAGAATGAAAGTGTTAATGCTTGTCTTAAACTTGCATTCCCTCCTATCTCTCCTATTTGTGTGGATGATGTGATAGAATAATATACAAACATAGACACTCATGATGATCATGATTTTAATTCTCCCAATACCTCTCCTTTCAGGGACGATGTTATCATGGCAAAAGAAGATACCATTGTTGAGAATCATGCGGTTCTTGTTTGTCCTTCTCCTCATCCCCATTGGGAAGATATTTTAGCACAAGAAAATGAAATCATAGACATCACCTTACCTAATTTTAATTGTGTGGATAACTTTGACAAACATGATATTGTAAATGATGTAGATGGTAGATTGGTCTTAAATAATCAAATCTTTAAAGTCTATAACAACCCTCTTTATGATCCTTCCCCTACCTCTCCTATTTTGGTGGATATTAGGGAACAAAACAATGAAATCATACATGACCATGATAATCAAATTTGTTCTTCTCCTAGTATCTCTCTTGGTTGTGACGAAGATACTATGTTGTTAGAAAACATAACCAATGAGAGTCATGAGAATCTTAGTTGTCCCCTTTCACCTATGAAAAACTTTATTGAGCAAACCAATTTCTTCATTGATCCTCCTTATACTTGTGGTGAAACTCCTTTGCAAATTTCAACCTTAGATGAACATATTACAAGCTCTCCTAGTATGGTAGACAACATAGAATGAGAGAATGTGACCTTAGACACAACCTTGACAATTGAATACAATCTTTTTCCTAATCTCCCCACTATCAATAATCAAACACATTCAACCATTAGCAACCACCTTTGTTGTGATGAAGTTATTTGGATGAAGCAAACCTTACTTGTCATGGAAATTTTGTTTGTTGTTCTCCTATGAACTCTCCTTCTAGGGAGGAGATCATGCACCAAGACAAAGATACTATCCCCTTCACAAACAATACAAAATATCACTTGATAAGGGATGTTAACAATATTCAACCTAAAATTACCCTTTACCCACCCTCGCCTCCGCTTCACTCTTATAATAAACCTAAACTCACCCTTTATGCCCATTCACATAACTCTTCACCCTTCACCCAAACTTATTCTCTACCCACCTTCACATCCCATTTATCCCTCTAATGTATTGCAACAATCTAGTATTGATACTGTTGCTCATACATATAACACTCAAAATAATCTGCAAATAATGCAACCAACTCCAACCTCTTTACCTTTACCTAATCTGCCTAGTGCTCCTTGTTATAACCCACCTACAAAGGAGTATGATATTCATGAACAATTAAAGAACACTACTGCAAAAATTTCCCTTTGGGATTTACTTCAAACCTCACCAACTTACAACACTATTCTGCAAATAATCTTACAACAAATTGCAGCTCCTCATGGTACAACTCCAAATGATGTGGAAACTTTAATTCATAAACTAAATCAAACTAATCTTGACATTACTTTTCATCAACATGAGCTCCCTTCTTTGGAGTTGTGAAATCAACATGATTCCTTTATGATAATTGCTCAATTCCATCGCACAGGTATCAAACGCACTCTCATAGATAATGGTTCTACCCTTAATGTGTGTGGTGTGAGTCTCCTTGATTGATTAAACATTGATAGATCACAAATCATACCTAATTATGTTTCCATTCGAGGATTTGATAATTCAACAAAGCAACCACTTAGTGTAATCACTTTACCTATTACAGTTGGGGTGGTTACTCTGCAAAGTCCTATTCATGTCATTCCTTATGATCTTTCATACAATCTTCTTCTAGGAAGACCATGGATTCATGAGATGAATGTAGTTCCTTCAACCCTTCATCGTATAATGAAATATGTCTATAACAATAACATTTATCAAGTTGAAGCAGATCCTGAGCCTAAAATTTGCTTGAACCTTGAAAAATGGGTTACAAGTCCTCTCACAACCTTGATTCCAACATCCAACATAGATCCTCTTGAAAATGAACACAACAATGAGGAATGGCAATCTAAACTCTTTGGTGATGATTGGGGATCCTTAGAATTCACACCATCAGTTATGGGCAAATATATACTCACACAAAAGAAAAATGACACACAAGAACAACAAACCATCATGTCAACACAAAATTTGGATAACCTTTCAAAAGCATCCACCTCAACTACTTTAAACAATGCCACAAACTCTACAATCACCCTTGATGAACACAACCATGAACAACTGCCCAATTCCAAAGCATTGAAAAATCTCTATGGAAAAGGGTATGACTTTATGAAACAATTTGGGTATAATGGAAAAGGCTGTGGTGCTCGAGAACAAGGTATCCACAACCCTATAGAGCTTAACACATAACAAACAATTCATGGTCTTGGTTATTCTCCTTCACTTGACATCAATACTTATGGATGTCAAATTCTACATTTTCTCAAAACCAAACAACCATTAGCATCATTAGCAAACTTAAGCAAACCGAATAGAGCATCCCTATGAAATAACAGATCATGCTTCCAAATGCAAACAAATGACAAGATAACTAAAGCATATATAAAAACATGAATTATATTTATCTCATAGTGGATTTGTGCTTCTTCGATGTGGAAAGAAGCCATTTCCAAATCCTTTGCTAAGCTCCATGATGAAAATGATATGAAAATGCTATGAAGATTGTGAAGTTGTGAAGATGATGATCAAGATGAAATGCTAACTTGGATGAGTTGTGT
>VDFB02309334.1:0-10230 GCA_007258455.2 Sequoia sempervirens
GATGATAGAAAGATTACATCAGGACATTGTTTTGCATTATGAAGTGGCTTGATAACATAGAGTTCAAAGAAGCAAAATACAATTGCATTATCCAATATAAAAGCAAAGTATGTTGCTTTAACAATAGCATGTACAGAAGCAGTTTGGTTAAAAACAGGTCATGAAGATCCAGGAGAAGAACAAAAAAATCCTAAAGTGATATTTTGTGACAATGGTGAAATGATGCAATTAAGTAAAAATCAAATATTTCATGCAAAGACAAAACACATAGTATTGAAGCACCATCACATAAGAAAGTTGGTACAACAGAAGAAAGATGCAATTTAGTATTGCAAGTCAGACAAACAAACAATTAGTAGATATCATGATTAAAGGACTAGGAAAGATAATACACTCAAATTGAATACAAAGTTACAGATACAGGGATCTGACATCAAGGGGAAGAATGTAGGGAAATCTGATGTCAAATCATAAAAACATTGTTGGATAAGTGATGTTGATGATATGATGCTGACGAAGTTAAGTGATGCTAACGAAGTCATCTGCTACTGCTAAAGTCATAGTAGCTACTAAAGTTGTCTCAACTACTGACAAAGATAACAGACAGTTGATGATGAAGTCCTATGCCACTAAAGATGTTTTGGACACAACTTAAAAATAGCAAATTATGTTTTAGTTTAAGGCATCACTTTCTAGCAGTCCAAAACCTTGTTTAGGAAACTAAATTTAGGAGATCTTAATCTCAGATCTAAAGCACAATTTTCAAGACATTTTAATAGTCTATGTTTAGCTTTTTATTTATTATTATTAGTAAGTTGTTATAGGTGAAAGTCAGTTGTTATTTTTTGGATAAGTTTTTTTGTTTTTTGTGGAAACTATTTTTAAGTGATGTGATTTGATATTCAATGTATCACCCAATTTTTTTTAGCCTTTTTATCTGTTATTTTTGGGAGTCTCCAGCTCTATATCAAATCACCTCTATTTCAGTTTGTAATAAGATATTCAAGGTTGTGACAAAAATTATAAGTTTTTCAAGGAAGACTAAAAGAAAACTTCGGATGGGTTTCCAGAGCAACCCCTGTTCCATAAAAAAATGCTTAACACATCCCCTAATCTTATTTAAACATCGTAACATCCCTACATCAAAAGTTGTTTGAAAAAGTAAAGTTAAAAGGGGTTGTTTTAAGAAAATTATTTACATGATCATTAAAAATATAAGAATCAAATATTCATGTAGGAATTTTTTATGGTCACTGATAGGTGATTAGATGACATTTAACAATCAAATATTCATGTCTAAAATTTCACAATTGTATTTCAATGTTTCAGTCCATCTTTGAAATGAATTTTCAATGTTCATCATTCATTCAATTTTCACTGCCAAAGACATTAATGTTATTTGAATTTCAGCACTTTAGAATGGTTAACAATGTTTAACAGTACAATCATACAATTTAAGGGATATAAAATATGCATTTTAATATTATTCTTCTATTTTGTGTATGCATAATTCGCCATCCACCAGCCATCTCTCTACTGTCCCCAAAATCTGGGAAAAGCCATCCCGGGAAAATATTTCCCCACCCACCCTCCAGGAGAGTCAGAAACATTGGTTGGATCTAATCAAAGAATCACCGCTTCCCCTGTTGGTAGAATTGAGTTATGCAACATGTTAGAATTCTGTGTATATTTTATCTGCCCTATAAAAACATAAATCCTACAAGAGAATGTCCAGTTAATGAGGTGAGTGGATGCTGCTACATTTCTCATAGAAATAATGGTATGAAGAACTGCTTCTCTTTTTTAAATAACTCAGGCACCTAACTAATGTAGATTAGGAGAGGTCGCAGCAATTTTACTATTTGCAACCAAGAGGTATGTGAAGTTCTTGGCAATTTAGCCGACCACAGGTAGGGACCTCTTTCAAGTATTTATCCTTGAACTATAATCTCACATTTTAGCCAAGATGTATGCAATTTAACTCATTAAACTCCACCTCCTCAATTTGCTTATTCCTATCTGCTATGCAAATGGAGTATGCGAAACAGCATAACTGCAAGGTAGTGTTCAACAACCCTATGTTTAGCTACAGATTGCTCAATCATTTCTACAGCTATCAGCCATATGCATACCCAGTAATCCATGCTTCAGTTACCTGCTCCTGCATATCAACAATATGCAGGGTGTACAACAATAACAACAAATGACACCAAATTAGATTTCACCTATATACAATTGTGCAAATGTTAACCTCAGGACTAAAACTAGATATTCACCACCTGCTAGTTCTAGCCCCAAAATGGTGGATACAACAGAATGAAGAAACCTTAAAAATGGATGTAGTGAAAGAAGTAAAATGAACAGCACTTCATCCACGCCCCCCCTCCTCCCTACAATCCTGCACAAAAATTAAAATAAACACCACCAAAGGGAGACTAGGGATCAATAAAGGTAACTTAAGGAATAATTAAATGCAGCGATTCCCTAGTGAAGACCTTAATTAAATTAAAAGCAGCAATCAAAGAAGTCAAACACAAAGGCAGCGATTAAGGAAGGGATGCATCCTTTGCAAGGGGGGAAATGATTATTAAGGGTGTGGCTATTCACCGCATCAATCAGGAGATTGGAAAAAGAGAAATAAGAATTGGAAATATAAGGAAACCTATTGGAATAAATATTATTTCTAGCAAGAAGATTATTGTAAGTTTTAAATTTAATTAGAAATATTATATATATATATATGATCATGCAATAATGATGCTTGCAGCAATTATTGATCCTTTTAAGTAATCATGATTCTTCCTTTATTATGAATATGGATAATAGATTCGTATAATAACCTATTCTGAATTAAGTGGAAATGCTTGCAAAACACGAAGGCCGATCAATCTTTCGAGTTCACAAGAGATGAAGGCCCGACAGACCCGCCATCAAGTATGCCATGTAATGTCCCCATATTGGGAATGCCCTAAATTTGCCCTAATTCCTCAATTTCCAAATAAACAAGTGGGTTAAAGAATACCTTTCACCTGATTGAAGCCCTCACAAATAGATTAGAAACCATTTACCACAATAATACTAATTAGCAGATTGTCATAATTAAACATAAGGAAATTTAGGACAGAATCATTAATTCAATCGTAAATCGCTTTAATATCCTTGGAAGGCTCAAGTCTCAACCATAGAGGAGCATGGGAGAACGTGACTTTGATGGGGTGTCTTAGATCCTCTACCCTAGGCCCAAGAGTGGATATACCATCCCTCTTGGCCTCATGTGGCCCATGCCATCCATATGAGGTGATCTACCCAGTGAGGTGTCCCCTTTCCGTTATCCCCTCATCTTGCCAACCATTGCCCTCTCTCTATGATTGGACTTCTTGTGCCGATTCACCATGATGGAGGGGTGAGGTTACAAAGGGTTCCCCGGAAGCCCATCTCTCCTAAGCCCAAAGCGCAGTTACCCCTTGGCCTCCTTGGGATTACCTGGTCCCCATCTTGGGACTACCTAGTCCCCATCTCGAGGTGGCATACCTAGGAGAGTGCCCCATCACTGTACCCCTCTTGTAATCTCAGTCTCCTCTATCATAGCTAAAGCACTCAAGACATATGACAACAAATATTAATCCAATATTTACTGATATAAGGAAGCAGTCATAACAGCAATGTATCATTAGTACCTCAAATATCTAATTAAACAATCACAATCACTTATATTAAATTGTACTGCAACTACATTATTGTAAATCAGATTTTATACCACTGACTCAAGAAATCAGACTGCTGCACATATGCCAATTATTTAAGTATTTCCAACTTAGAGGGTGCAGACCTATATTTCTTTTTTATTGATTTATCTCTGTAGATGATCGCTGGTCTGAATTTATCTCTTCTCCAATCGATTTGTTCTCAATATTCAGAAGATCTTTCTTAAAGAGAAACAAACAGATTAGTTTCAATTGAATAATGACTAATAAGGATTAAGGATTAATAATGATAATAATTGCTGCAAGCATCATTATTGCATAATCGTACTATATATATAACCCTACTAAACTTACTTCCCTTATTATATTTAATGGCTGCTGTATTTCTGAGTGCAGATTATCATTCATTTCTGATTGCTCCTCTATCAGCTTTTTATTGATTTCATTCTATTTCATATTCATTCTCCTTCTATATTTCATTCCCTTTCCCTGATGCTCCTTCAATCTGCTTTAATACTTAAGAAATGCTTCTTCCTCCTTCTTCCTTGATGTCCTTTGCAAATGATTTCATTTCCCTTATATATCACTTTGTTTAAGTGAAATGATGCACCTCTTAGAAAGGAGATAACTTCTTGGAAAGGCATGACCCTTTGTTACCTTGATCGCTGCAATCATTAATTATATCTGCTGTCTTGATTGTTGCTCATTAATCTTTTCACCATTGCTGCTTTATTTAATTTGAATTGCTGCCCATAGCCAATTATAGTTGGCCAGCATATACATCTTTAACCTTTCATTGTGAGGCGTCCTGTTACTTGGAGGTCGGCCTGCATTCTATGTTTGGTTCTTATTTGTTATAATGAGCACCATAACAAGGAAGTTGGCCCAAATGGTTTACCTTCCTATTTATTAACTAGCTGTTGAGTGTTGGGTGATTGTTGCCCTTAATTATGCTTAGTCGTCCTCCCCTAAATAAAATCGCTGCTTTGTTATTAATCTTAATGCAATATTATAATCATTGCTTTCCTTTCAAACATCATCGCTGCATTTACTATATGCATTTTTTACTTGGGCAATTAAATCTGGATCGCTGCCTTTATTAACTACTGTCCATATCTTAATCTCTGCACTTTTTTGTGTCTGCTAGCTACTGTCCTCTAATCGCTATCTATTCCTTCACACATCCCTTTAACTTGGGCGACTAACAAATACTTATATATGTTTATTCCTTAGACCTCAAAGAATGGTTGGTCGGCCTATATTCATAGGAATAAATTTATTTTTATTAATTTATTTAATTTCCTTATACTGGTCAGTCAAGATAATTTGCGGGGGATGACATGCCACCCATAGGGTGTTATGCCTTGTGGGCCGAGAGGCATATGTGTGCTCTCGGGGTTGATGTAAGGGAGGTAGTCTCCATGAATTTATCAAGCACGCCACCCATAGGGGGTTAGGCCTCATGGGTTGGGAGGCTTATTAGTGCTCATGGGTTTGATCGAGGAGGACGACCAACCTCCAAGGTGGACTGAGGGATGGAAGGGCGGCCCACCTTCCATGCTCTCGCAGTACAAGGATGACTATCCTTGAGACTACGTTTTGCAAGGATTCTATCAAATTCCTAAAATGGTTACTACAATCGATTTCTAACTCTTATGGATAATAGTTGTCCTCATGGATTATGTTGGAAACTAGCATTGTTGGAGGACCTAAACCAGGATTTATATCTTATAAATGGCATTTCAATTGGTAAATTTATAATCTTAAATGTATTACATTTCTTATTTTGATTGAAATGGTGGTTTTAGTGCAAAATCTAGGAATATCCCAAATAGGGGACATTACATATTATACTATTATCCCAACTTCCCTTCCCCCAAAGACTAAATCTACCTCAAACCACATTATTTGAACCTAGTTTTAATTTCATGTGTTCTAAAGATTTTGTTTGTTAATATTCATTTGTTAAAAGCTATTACAAAGACACCAATCTATGTAAAACATTTTAATTAGTTTTATGGTAAGAAAAGCTAGGAAAGGAAAGACCCCAATACCATACAAGTGGTAGGTAGGTTATTCCACATAATGTTAAGCAAACCATAGGTACCCAAGTATGGTGATCCAGGGAGTCATGTCATAGATGTACAAGTTGGTTGTCAGTTCATTTTAGGACTCCTTGTAGAATTAGATGTTGCTATTAATGTATGATCTTGAAAACAACGAATCAACTAGGGATCAAGCAGTTTAGGAAAACACATAGAATTTCCAAATAGTTGATAGCTATGTAGTTATTCCTAAGTTGTCGGTTTTGGTTCGGGTGTGGGTACAAGAACGACGGTACGGCGATTTTTTCCCTTGGGTATGGGTACAAGAATATATATATATATAAATATTTGTGTGTGTTCAAAATTATAAATCATAAGAACAGTGATACTCATAATTTGTAAATTTTTATATATAATTAAAATAATTAATAATAAAATAATATTATAATAAATTTAAAATATTGATAAGTTTAAATTTTAATTAAATATTTGAATTTCTTAATATTTATATATTAATAATTTAAATTTTAAATTAAATATTTTAAAATATTAAATTTTGATTTATTAAATGTTAATATTTTTTAAAAATTTATAAAAAATAAAACAATATTAAATTTAAATTTCAAACAATAAAGAAATTATATTTAACAATGTCGAACCCTGCATGTACTTGTGAAGGGACTAGAACCGGACTTGTACCCGTCACATACCCACACTGGTATAGTGGCCAAAACTGCCAAACCCGACAACTTAGAGTTATTCCCAAGGGATTCTTAGAAATATCATTCTCACAATTTCTCTTCAATAGTATCCTATTGGCTTACTAGTATTGCAGGCTAAAAGGAAATCAGGTAGATATTTTTTAGTCTAAGTTACTGGGTCCTTCATATTTGACCCGAGTACGCGTGTGGGTACGATTTGGGTTCTAGTACGGTTCAAGTTCATCCTTGGGTATGGCCAGGGTATGGCCCAGGCATCTGGGTTCTCTGCAGGTCCTTCTCTGAAGGACCCACAAAGAACCCAAGCACTCGAGTAGTACCCTGGGCATACCCAGCAAGAGCCCCACAACTTAAGAAGAGAAAAATAACAGCAATTTCAAAATTGGTCTATGAAAGGAGTATGACACCATCAATTACTAAATATGATATTGTTTTTTAATGAATTCCAATACAAATTTGATATTGTCTTGGCAAACGGGGAACTTATAACCGTTGTTTAAAAAAATTTAGGGCTATTGCTTCCAATTGAATATGTGTAGGTAGCATTGATTGATCCTCATGAATGCACCATTCCATCATTTGCTCTCTCATTTGACCAACACTATCGTAGGAGGGGGAAAAAGACAATGTTTGGGCCTAACTATAAATTTCTCATCATTTGTGAATTAGCACACCAGATCTTCAACATTGACCCTCTACACCTGCATTGACCCTTGTTCGATTGACTCTTCTTAAATGTGGTTATCTAATAGTGTTGAGCAAAGAGCTTACCTATATTGACTATGTTGACCAAAGATCTCTACTGCACAGACAACATTAACTTTTGTACCACTTACATTGACTATTTTATTTGTTGCTTATGTTGCATTGAGTGCAATATTCTACTTTTCATTGAGTCATGATCGATATTGAACAAGAAACTAGTAAGGTATGCAGGATTCTTTGATAATTTATTTCTCTACTATATTTTTAAGGAGAATCAATTACTGTTACTTGTGAAGTGATCATGAATTGAACTGTTATAAGTTACTATGTCAAATTTATGTTGTATTCTATTCATTGGCAATTATAAGCATCACTGTTCTTATAATTTATAATTTCGGACATGTATATATATTCCCATACTTGTACCCAAGGAAAGAAAAATTGTCGTGCTGCCGTATTGGTACCCACACTGGTAACTTAGTTTTTAATTTTAGGAAGGCCATAATTCACTACAACAGACGCCTACAGATGATGCAGATCAGGGAATATAACCATCTAAAATGCGATAGCTTCCAGAATGTAGTCCTCTTTCCATCCACACAATTACCTGGAGGAATGGACCTTTTGAGTTGAGTCAAATGGATGAAGAACCAGTTAGACCTATTCTTAGACATGTGTCGGACACCCAAATAGGCAATTGAAGCAAGTGATTAGTAAATTCATTAAAAGATTCATTACTTTTAATTTAAATTATACTGATGCTTTTGCTAATGTTAATTTATCTTATTCTAGTGTTACATTATGAAAGAAAATGATGATAACCAAACCACTTGCAGTGATCCATAATTAGGAATTTATGGCTAGATCTCCAATTCCTCATCCCACAATGCCATCTTAGCATGCTAAAATTCTGATATGACTGAAAATTAGATTGCTATCCCTTAAGAATTATGCTTAACAAATGGAATTGAAGTTAAGAGTTGTGATGCCTTAAATGCTGAAATTTGTAAAGCAATTGCATAAAATGTAATTAGGCAAATACATGATCCCAACAGGATACATTTATAGAAGTAAATGAGCAATTGACACACAAAGAGACTTCAAATACCAATTCTCACAGAATAACAGAATATGAAGCATTTAACCTTCTTTTCCATACACACAAAGTTTGATTTCTGTCTTTTATGGGGGCATCTGTGATGGTGCTGAATTCATGTGTTTTACCTGCTGCATCTGGTGGATTTTGCAGGCGCAGCATATGCCTGCTGCCCTGCATAGTTTGGGCGCATGCCAAATACATCAGTATAACCTGTTTTCAAAACTTTTGTGGGCCCCAGGGTGTCAGGATGAGCATGTGCACTGATGTGGAGTTGTGGGGTGTGTGTGTGTGTTACCCAATTCATAACATTCTGTTTTGTAAATGTGAATTTATGATCCATTCAGGACCCCATCCTGTTAATTGAACAAATCAACTACATTCTGGTAGTAGGAGACCCAAAGAGTTTGCCTGGATAATAACCATGTGAAGACCAGATACAAACTGCAAACTAAAATAAACAAACAGACCATTTTCATACTAGCCTGAATAAAATTGCTGGGGGCCCAATTGACACACATATTATCAACATGTCTATGGTAGCAACTATTTCAAACTAAATAAGTTCACACACACAGCCACGGGCACAGGCACACACTCACACCCACATGCATGCACATACACACATGCAAATGTTTATATCATATGTATATATGCGTACATAGATATGTTTCTCAGATTTTCCAGGACGGAGACAGAAAGTTTTCTAGGACAGAAAAAAAAAATCATCTCACATTTTCCAGGACAGGAAGATGGAGAGAGGTTTCTGTGACAGCAAAATAATTGTCAGATTTTAGGGGTGGCTAGGTATCAGTGAATAAAATATATAAACATTTGAAAATTATCAAAAAAAAGAACATAATATAACAATTCCAGCTGAAATTAAAGAATATCCAATAACAAATGACATTATAAAAGCCTGACAATTGAATTCAAATACTAACGACCATCCATGACATTTTACTTTTGAAATTAAACTAGAGTTGTGATATGATAATTCATTGTTTTGTAGCATTGCATCAATATTTGAATGCCAATTAGAATGTCAAATTCTCAACTACAAATCTTAAGGTACACCGTTCAATCATAAAATGTCAAAATGGAAAAGCTTAGATACATTGAGCAGCAAGCTCAAAAGTTGGAGTCATCATGAGATGCATATCCCCCAAAAATCTCCCCATCAGCGGTACAAATAGATTTGTATGACTCCTGCAATATGAATGCAACCAATCTTGAATACACATCCTAGTGCTCATCAACCTTCCTCAAATCTTTGTGCCCTACATCACATTAGGCTACTAGACTCTCCTTGTACTAAGTTGTCTTCCAATCAATGAGATGCAAGACACTATACCCAACAACTAGCTTCTCCATTGTCCTAGAGGTAAGCCAGTCCCTCTTAATAAAGTGGATGAATTTATATGTGGAGCAATTCCTTTTAGCAATATGGAAACTAGTAACATACAAATGAGGCAAATAGAAATTGATCATAGGAATGTTGCACCTCCATACAATTGCACCAGTTTCTAGGGTTCTTCTACGCTCTAGCAAGTTTGTCTATCCCAGGGAAAGTATTGCAGCCTTCCAGGGAAGGCAATCTGGACCACTATTCTCTAATTGTTATAGCATCCTCCGCATTGTAAATTTTCTTAAGGGCCTTCATGGAGCCTTTTTTCGCCTCCTTGTCATCCATAGAAATGATCCTCTCAAGTCTTTCCATAGACTTATTTAGGATTCATTGCATATACGACCATATAAACCAAGGTGTTTAGCTTCTTGCACTTCACCTAAATGATGGGTTAAATATGATCGTAATATAATGCCAAGGTGGGGTATCTCTCACAAATAACCATTCACTATATAAGTACAACCTAAGGGCTATTTACATCACAACAAGTGCACTTGGCACTCGTACTTATTGTAGCCTGAAAGGATTTTCTCTAGCATTGTCAGATTGATCA
>VDFB02309335.1:0-15640 GCA_007258455.2 Sequoia sempervirens
AATAAACCTAGTAGTTTAGAAACTACATTCAATTTGCTACAGATTCTATTCTTACACATTTTTGAAATAATATAGATAACTTATTCAAAATTTTACATCAAGTTTCCTAACTCTGATTTTTCTAAACTTTTTACCACTTAAGGGCATGTTTTTTCCATGATGATCCTGCACATGCCCAACTAAGTGAAAATAAATTATTGTTTGCAAATCTAGATGAATAGGAGCATTAGATTGAGAGGCTTCTAATGAACATAGTTGGGCCACAAATCCATCTACTCCTTTCTTAAGCAACTTTTGCATTTGATGAAAGCTTACCATTGATGGGGACTTTTCCTTCAACCCCCTTAGCTTTACTACCTTTCCTTTGGATTGAAATATTATGAATAGTTCTTGGAAGTTCCTCTCAATTTTTCCCAATGTAGTAAGCCATTGTACTCACAGAACAATATGTGTTGCACCCATGGATATCACATACATTGGGGTATCAAGTTGATAATCTCCCATGGGTAATTTAATGCTGACACTTCCCTGAAAAACTAACTATACCACCATCTACAATCAAAACCTGAAACTCTAGAGCTGGATATATAAAACAATTTAGATGAGTAATCAACTTTTTGTTGATGAAATTATGATAACTACCAAAGTTGATCAACACTGTTACTTTTTGCTTCTTTAAGAATCCCACTACCTTGAGAGTTTATGGATCACTGAAACCTGAGAGTGCATGATAAGAAATGATTGGTTGAGAATCATGTGATTCCTCATTTGAATCCCTTTCATCCTATAATATGGGTTCCTCCTCTTCTTCCTCACTTGGACCTTTAATATAGAACAATTTATTTTCACTCCATTTATGTCCTCGATTGTATTTTCTATGACAATTGAAACACAACCCTTTTGCTCTTTTCTCCTCCATTTGTTGTGGAGTAAACCTAGTAGGTTGAGGAAGAAAAGGTTTTGAATATCCTTTCTCTCTTGTCACATTACCCCTTGTTTCTTAGGAATCAAATACTTATCCTCTACCCTACATGCTAAGATAAAAGACTCATTTATAGAGCTAGGAATAAACATGCATACCTCATGTTGAATGTGATCCTTGAGACCACCTATGAATAAATCATTCAAGTTATCTTCTATAATTGTATCCACTCTTAAGGATATATTTTGGAATTGTTGAATATAATCCTTAACTGATCTTGTTTTTCAAATTTTTGCAAGTTGGTTGAAGAATTTGTCTGTCACACTATTGCTATATTGTGCTTGGATTTCCTCCATAAAAATTGACCATGAGACAGTGAGACCCTTTTTCCTTCGATGAGTATAAATCCAACAATACCAAATGAATTGATCTGGTTCTAGATATAGGGAAGCCATCGTGACCTCTTATCCATTTGGGATTTGATGTACTTCAAAAAAATTCTCCATTTGGTTTATCCATGTTAGAGGATCCTTGCCATCGAACCTACACACATCGACCTTTGAAAAAAAATTCTGAGATCCCATAGGAGTATTAAAATTTGTGCCAATATTAGCTAACTTGGAAGTTTCACCTTGGTTGCTTGAGAACTCCTTTCTTGTTTCATTCATATAAGCACTTAACATGCTTCGTATATCTAATATATCTCCTCTTAGGTCACACATATCCATATTTATTGAGGAAATGTCTTCCTTGACCTTACTAATTTCCTCATTAGGATTAATATCCTCTATTGTTACCCCATCCTTCTCAAGAGTCTTCTGTAGTGTGACAACATTCTTTTTTCCCCTTGTTGTAGGCCTCGCCATGATGGGGAACCAATACTTTTGAAATAAATCACACAAATGAAATTGAAATTCTCTAAAAAAATTACTATAACTTACTAGGGCAAAAATACCTCTCTCCTAGAAAATTCTCCAATAAATAAGTAGATTTACAACCTTTAGAGTGATATTTTTGAAAACCCTAATTTTTTAATAACTCACTTATTTATGTTGTAATTTCTCCAAATTTTAGACTGTAGGATCCTTTCATATGTTTCCAAAAACCCACTAAAAATAAGGCTCCAATTCAAAAAGATGTGAGAGATATATAGATTCCAAATAAATTATGTAGAAACCCTAATTCTACAATAATTTGCTCAATTTTGCTCCAATTCCTCTAAAATATGGGTTGTATCTTCTTTAATATATTCTTCAAAAACCCTTTAAAAATTAGAAATTTTTTTACTAAATTATGAAGGATATACTCTTCCCAAAATCACCTCCAATATTGAGAAAAATCCTTGCCTCTACGGTGCCAAGATCATGCTTTGATACCACTTTTAATGAAATAACTTGCACAATAGAATAATATGATATGAAATATGCTACAAATACTTGATAATAACTAAGAATAACAAGCCACTTCAAGGGGGAAAACTCCAAATATCTCTAATGAGAACACACTTAACAATATGGTGATCAAATAAGACTCACAACCTCCTATATATACCCATTGTTAGAATTGGCTATGGCTACCAAGATCTTGAGACCAAATAGAAAGCAAAAAAGAGAGAGAATAGAATGTGACAAGAATAAATTGTATTCTTATCAATATGATTCAATGATATGATTGTGTTGTACAATGTAGTAGAGACCGCTTAGCTATATAGCCAAGGTGAGATACAAGATGTCATAGGATTATGACAAGTGTCTTAATCATATGACATGAGACAACTCACACTTACCTAGGTTCACATGTGTTACAAGTCAAAAGATAAGATAACAACTAATGAAAACTAACACCTTCTAGAAATACTCCTTCTTATGGCCTAAGTAAACTTAACATGTGCAAATAAGTACCCTAATAATGAATTAACTAGGTACAAGATTTTATTTACATCAACACCCCCCTTAAGTACAACTTAGGGAGTAGAAAATTATTATGCAAATGACACAAATATGCAAATATGGGTCATGACTACTAGGCTATGTTAGGTACCCATGTACTTATGCAAATGAAATCTCTCACAAATGGAGAAAAGGAGAAAACCTAGTGGAACAAAACTCCTCCCCAAAACAAAGATGAAATACAAAAATGAAATTCTCTCAATGAAGAATAAGAAGGCCAAAACCCCATGTGAGGAAAAAGACCCCCCCATAAGAGAGAAGTAGAAGAGGGACAAGGTAGATAAAAATTTAATGTAGGGGTCGTACCATGCATAGTCCATAGAACGACAGGGTACACCCTGTGATAGGTAGTACTCAGCCCTCGCTCTCTACCACATGGCCAAGCGACCCCAGCATAGCCACGAGACCTCTCTCCAATGGGTGCATGGTCAACAAAAAGAACAACGATCGATAATTAAACAATCCCACAACCAAAGATTTAACCAGAGGTTAATCATACAAAATCAACATCAAATCTAAATATCCAACTGGCCATTTCAAAAATTGGCAGCATATTTAAGAAATTTCGTAGGGTGAAAATCTAATCAGAGAATATTCCTTATGTTGCAGATTCCTTGATTCCACAGACAAAAGAATATTCTGGTGGGATATGTTGGTAAGAGAATATTCTAGGTAGAAAGGCACATTTTCTAGTGATAGACCATAGGCCATCAAATTTAAGACAATGTTTTGTTGATTTCAGCAAGGCATCAACATTCTCAAAAAATTCCCCCCCTCTCCATTTTCATTTTCAGTTTGGGAGATAATTTTTAAATGCACATATCTTCCTCATTTTGACTCCTTTTTTCAAGCAATTTTTTTTATTTGGGCTAATTTTTTGAGCTCTTCATGGTGGTGCAATCAATTTTTTTTTTGGTTCCTAGTTTTTCCAAAAGTTGCAGATTCTCACAAGTTTTGATGCTTCATCCTCATTATGGGAACTTTGAGAGCTCATATCTTGCTTCTACAGTAACATTTTTGTGTTCAATTTTTTTTAAAAGTGCATAATTTTTTGTGTACTTTTCAGTGGTATGATCAAATTGATCTCATCTTATACCAAAAATTGTACTTGATTCTATGGCCTATTTTGGCATCTATAAGCACTAAAATCAAGTCTAGCTTACTGTTTTTGGCATCTAGCAACTATAAACACACTAAATATAAAGTACCAAATCATGTATTACTTGGGGGGGTTTCTTGATTGAGTGATTTTGGGGGGGAGGGGTCTCTTGGTGCATTATTTTGATTTTTTTAATTGTGCTCTCTCATTTTCCTAGATCATTCTAATGTTCCTTTACTCACATCATATAATTATTCAACATGGAATCAAGATGCATGGAGTATTCTAATGAAAGAAGGTCACTCTCTATATGTTGAAGATAAGGTGTTTGAACCTATATATGCAAATAAAAAGTTAAAATGGATTATTAAACATACCAAAGCTCTTGGGTGTCTTTGTAGACTAGTTTCTCAAGATTTGTTATTTCAAATTCAATCATTTCAAAAAAAATCTCATGAATCTTGGGAAATTTTGAAAACATAGTATGGTACTACAGATGAAGTAAGAGGTTATCAAATTGATAGTGAATTTATGATCCTTGATCCTAAGAACTTTGACAACATCGAAGACTGGATAACTAAGGTTAATGATCTAAGAGAGCAATGTAAAGCATGTGGAATTGATAGGAAGGACATTTAGTTGGTCTACAATACAATGAACACAATTGGTCCTGATTATGCTTCTTTTATTTCTAGCTTTCATACTCATAGATTAGCTATGGGGTCTACATATACTACACCTTAATTTGCATCATTTTCTGAGATGTTGATACATGAGCAAAGAAAGCTTATCTCAATGGGTCTCATCAAGACTTCTAAATCTCATGCATTGTTGGGTAGTTAGGTGAAAGAATCAAAATTAGATAAGAAACAAAATAAAGCAAAGAATAATCCACATTCAAATCAAGCATAGAAAAAATCCTCTTCTAAAAGGGAATCATCTAAGAAGGAGAGCCCTTTTTGTGCATATTACAAGAAGGATGGATGTGAAAAACATTATTGTTATAAGAAGGATGTTGATTTGTTGAAATTTTTTCTCAAAAGGAATCATATTGATTTTCCTTCTGGAATGTCTGAATCACCTTCTTTTCCTTCTACTTCAAAATAATCTAAGAAGGAAAAAGGTCAAGCATCTGCATCAGGAAACAAAGGACAAGCTCTTTGTGCTCTTTCAGGTCCAAGATCAGGGAGATGTCTTCTAGATTCAGGAGCATCTCATCATATGGCATCTTCTCTTCATTTCAACCTTATACTATGTCTCCTATCTTGATGGGAAACAATACATATATGAGTGTAATTGGGAAGGGATCTATTAGTTTTGGGGACAACACTTTTTAGGATGTCTTGTGTGTTCCTCATTTGATGAGCAATCTTCTTTCCATATATCAAATTACACATGGTGGAAATGGGAGAACTGTGGAGTTCACACCTTATTCAGTCATCATTCAAGGCTTGGATAGTAGAGAGATCATTACTACTGGGGTGGTTGATCATTCATCTTGGTTGTATACCTTTGCATATTTTGCTTCTAATGATGACATTGTTCATTCAATTGTTGATATGAATCATGATTCAGAGGAGACATTTGGATTTTTGAACTTGGGAGTTCTCACATTAGATTCAGTTCTTGGGCGGGTGAATGAAGTTGGTTACACTTTTGTGGCCAAATGGGAAAAAATGGGGAAACACATAATGCACTTGTGTTATAACGCGAGTGTGTTATGTGCTTTTAAAAGAAAAGAAAAAAGTGAAATGTGTATCATTTTCTTTTCACTGTTTCTTAGCTCTGCCCATGGCCAAAAACCCTCATTTTTGCACTCATGTTCTAGGAGGAAGGACTTCTGCAAATTTCATCAAGAATAGTTGGATTTTTTCTGCAAATATGGTGCCACAATGACGAAGAGATGTAGGAGGTAAGTATTGTTTACTATTTGTTTTGAATTTGTTAGTTTGAAATTGATTTTGTTTGTTTTAGGTTAGATTTGATTATTATTTTTAAATCTATAGGAAATCTTGCAAATCCTCAACAAGAAGAGGAGGTAAATCCTCAACAGAAAAATCCTCAACAAAATCAACCTTAACAAAAAAATCAACCTCCCCCACCATTCTCTCAATTCCCTCCTGACACTCAAGAAAATTTGAGGAGTGAAATTGAGAACAATAGAAAACAACTTGAGGATCTTATCAGTAGGTTGAGTGATCCAAATGCTTCAACCACAAAAAGAATTCTTCTAGAAAATTCATTGAAAGACATGTTAAAAAATGTAGGTGCAATCACCCAACAAATATCTAAATGGCAAGATAGGAGGCAGACAACTAGGGCATATTATGCAGACAAATTATCATATAAACAAGTAAAAGATTTAAAAATTACTAAAGGTGATTTGTGCTCTCTATTCACTGACCCTAAAACAAATCAAAATCTTACCCTCAATGCAAAGAGGTTTCCTATTCATTGGTGCCACCACCAAGAGATTAAGAACCATTTTTATGAAAGATGGTATATGGTCTTTGATTACCCACCGTGCAATAATTGTGAAGTCCCCCAATATTTTCTTAGGAAACTATACAGTGAGTTTGTATTGAACCAAATCCTAAATTATTTTGATATGAGGGAGTTCCATGGGAGAGGTGGGGGGTCAGCTCAGGATAGGCCCGATGCATAGCCGGATCCTATGCAGCAAAGGAGACGACCTCTCACTAGGCTGCCTCGTGAGTAGATTGTGATTCTTTTTGTTGCGATAGAGAGTGCCGACATAGAGACATTACAGGCGATCACAACTTTGACTTAGAGTTTCATCCATCACACTAGCCCTATTGTACAACGCCATCCAAGGGAGTCTTCAGGTGGTGACCTTTGAACCCATGTGTGTCAATCTTGCAAGGTGACTTGTTTGTATGACCCTACCGGAACTCAAGAGGGTGCTATGCAGGATCCATATGCTACTACGCAGCCTGATCCGTATGCATCTACGAGGATGGAGAGGATGGCTGACATTTTTCATGATGCATATGGCATTGACACTCAGGTAATATTCAGCATGTTCATTGAATTTAATTTATTAAATTTTGATTGTGAATGGAAGTTTAACTAATTTAGTTTTATTATTTTAATAAAATTACAGGGTCACCATGTAGAGACTAGATACACTAGTCATCCACCTACTTATTTTTGCAGTACACCTATTGGTGGGGTATGTAAAGTTATTAAACAATTATAAATTTATTACATGTGTTAATAGCATTGTTTTACGAATGGTATTTTAATATGTGATTTTGGATGTTGAGCAAGGTACTATTGGAGGTTTCAAGGAAACACCTCCGAGTGCCAATAGATTTGATCAAACGTTCACGGAGGTAATATATAATTTAAAGAGAACTTAAGTAATGAATTCTAAGTTTAATAGATTTGTGTAGTTTATATTCATATTGTTGACCTTACGTTGCATTAAACAGATCATTCAAAATCAAAGCATTACTTCAAATTAGATAACTAATAATCAAAAATATATCTGTTTAATACTTGTACTCAAAATTTTGTTCATTAGATCTCATACATTATAAGTCATCACATGGATTGATATTGTAACTGTTTTGTGATTGAATAATTTGTTGTTTTATTTTTAGATGTTGGTGATAGAAACACAACCAAACGTTACGAGGGCAATGAATATTGGTGTTTCCTTCACTATGGAATCCTTGATGGCTCTGATAGGGGAGGTATGAGGAAAATTACTAAATTTCAATTTACATTCATTGTTATAGATGAACTAGTTCTAGTGAAAAATCAAACCATTATTGATTCGTAGTTTAATTCCTATTTGGATGGTTTATACAGGGCTTGAGCATGCCTGAGCATCGGCGTGCAAATATTTCCATTGAGGAGAGTGATAGTGAGATGGCCGTAAGTGATTATTTTGTTAAATATATTAATTTTTATAATGTAATTTCTATATATTAATGTCTTTACTTCTTATTGTAACAGTTGAAACTTCACTAGAAGCTAAACACTAGGAGGAGCAAGAAGAGCACTCCTTGAGCACAGCAAAAATGGGTGATAGACTTATTGCCATCAGATCGCCCAGCAAAGGGAAAGAAAATTGTATTTGAACCAGAGCATGGAGAGAAATGAATTTTGAATGCACAAAGCCCTTTGTTGTATGCCTACATGGAAATTTTGTACATATTTTGTATTGGATATATTTGATATTGAATGCCTATATGGCATTCTCATAAGCCTATATGGCTATTTTGTAACTATATTTTATACTTATATCAACATATATTGATGTATGCATACATGGCTATTTGCTTAATACAAATCTTTTATCGATGAGTGTCCATATTTGCAAATTATAAATTCATGGTTCAATAGATATGAGTTACGTGTATTCAAGTGTATACTTTACAACTTACGCACATATATTTTTTGACTTACGTGTGAACATCGAAAAGTGTGAAATTTTTTGTGTTTGGAAGTCAAATGTAAGCCAATTTTGCAATTCTTAGTTCTTTCATACTTCATCTTATGGACTTATTCCTTCCTAGCACATATTGTGAATATTTCTCATTTTGTGCAAAAGATAGATTCCTCATTTTTGAACCACTCATAGCAAAGAGATTCACAATAATACTTTAGCATTGGAACACTACTCCATACTTCTCTTGTCTAGACCATAAAGGATTGAAAATTCTTAATTTGATGCAATGATAGTCGGAGACTGATAATTTATATAACCATGCCTATTTTGAAACTTCGCATCTAATACTGCATCAACAAGAACTTAAGAAGTGTTGCATAAGAGTGTTAGGTTTGATAGGCCTTCTCTTCCCTAAGGGAGGAGATCCCGTGCATCTTGAATTTTGAACAAAATTTTAAGAAGCAAACATTTTACCTAAAATCTTCAAACCTAGATGACATATTTGGCTAAGTCTATCTTGAAAATTATCAATGCATACAAAATCTAAAGGAGATTCTCCCTGAAAAGCAAACTTTACCCTTTTTCCCAAGGAAAGAAATTGCAACAAGTTGCATGTGATTTATCTTATTTCTTTCTCACAGTTCCTGGTCAATCATTCATGGCTTAGGATAGTTCCATTCCAAGGCAAGGACACCCAAAAAATCAATGAGATTCTTCTACGATATGTAAGAAAAAGGTTTTGGCTCTTTCACAATGTAAATAATGTAACATTGTTTTCTTTTTTTCCTTCCACATAGAAAAATGTTCACACTTTTCAGATTGATCAATGATCAATAATGGCTGATTGTAAACACTTGACATTTTTTATGTTTGAACTTTAATTTATAATTTTGTATCATGACATTCGAGTAGATCACTAATATTTTAATATTTCACTATGAAAGTGGTGGTGTATTTTTGCTATGTTATTTGACTATTAATATGGTGGTGTATTTTGAACTTGATTACTGCTGCAAATATGTATATATTTCTTATTTTTATATGTTTTTGTATTACCAAACCCAAAACAAACCCAACCCCCAAAAAAAAATTCCCGAACTGGCGAACCAAGTTCTCGAACCCAATCCCGAACCCAAAACTAAATCGGTAACTTTGTAAAAAATAGATTTTTGTAGTTTATATTCATAATGTTGATTACATTGCATTGCACGTCTTTCAAACTGAAAGTATTGCTTCACATTTCGTAACTAATAACTAGATGCTGATAGATGACAAAATTTCTATTACAATATAGTTTTTACAAAATCAACCTAAGCAGTTATGCAATTACTTCACATTGCATAACAAATAACTAGGAGCAGTTGCCAATTGCATTTGGTTGTCATGGCATTCTATGAGACCACATTTCTTTGAGGCATTTTTTCAAACAGTTCACTACCTTGTCTATACTACCACATTTTTCATACATGTTCTACCAAAGCATTTTGTCAAATAGTTCAAGTGTTGCCTTGTTGCTATGGATGAAAGCCTAAAACAAGTGCTTCCGAACAAGCTATGGATGCTTGGAAAAAACATATCAAAAGCATAATAGTAAGAAATATCATAGACAAGGCAATGAACGCTTTGAAAAAATGCCTCGAAGAAATGAGGTCTCATGACCTGATGGAATGCCATGACAATAAAATGATTTTGATTGTCATGGCATTCCATCAACATGAGACCTCATTTATTTGAGGCATTTTTTCAAAGAGTTCACTGCCTTGTCTATGCTAACACATTTTTCATACATGTCTATCAAAGCATTTAGCCAAACAGTTCATTTCCTTGCTGCTATGGCTAAAAGCCTAAAACAGGTTCTTCTTTCTAAAACAAGCTATGGATGCTTAGAAAAATATATCATAGCATAGTAAGCAATAGCATAGACAAGGGAATGAACCATTTGAAAAAATGCCTCAAAGAAATGTGGTCTCATGGTGGTGGAATGCCATGACAAGCAAATTGTTGTGGATTGTCATGGCATTCCACCATGAGACCACATTTCTTTTGAGGCATTTTTTCAAACAAATTGCCTTGTCTATGCTACTACATTTATCTTACATGTTTACCAAAGCATTTTATCAAACAGTTCGCTTCCTTGTTGCTATGGCTAAAATCCTAAAATTGGTGCTTCCAAAAAAGCTATGGATGCTTGTGGAAAAAATCTATCAAAGCATACTAATAAGCAATAGCATAGAAAAGGTAGCAAACTATTTGAAAAAAAGCCTCAAAGAAATGTGGTCTCAATGGTGATGGAATGCCATGAAAATCCATGGAAATTTGCTTGTCATGGAATTCATCATGCCATTCCATCACCATGAGACCTCATTTCTTTGAGGCATTTTTCAAAGAGTTCACTGCCTTGTCTATGCTAACACATTTTTCATACATGTCTATCAAAGCATTTAGCCAAACAGTTCATTGCCTTGCTGCTATGGCTAAAAGCCTAAAATAGGTGCTTTCAAACAAGCTATGGATGCTTAGAAAAAATATATCATGGCATAATAGTAAGCAATAGCATAGACAAAGCAATGAACAGTTTGAAAAAAATGTCTCAAAGAAATGTGGTCTCATGGTGGTGGAATGCCATGATGGTGCAGGAGCACCCAAGCTCCTTGAGGATCATTTGGAGAGTCAGGAGATGGTAGGGGTCTTGAAGGCCTATAAACCTTTCCAGAGCATCAATTATAGCATTTTGAATCCTATAATGGGATTTGGCATGGATGAGTGTAACAGGAAGATCAAAAGTCCTAAGGGTCCTGATAAGGACCATAGGACCAAATTGACTTGTAAATGGAAGAATGATGTTCTAGGAGTTTAAATAGGTATATGATGTTTTAATTAGGTTAAATAGGGTTGAATTATGATATGTAATAGTTTTGGAAGCTTTATAGTTAATAAGAGTTAATAAATTGCAATGTTGGAAATTCAAATTTTTGAAATCCAACTTTGGGTGGAAAAGTGAGTTTTAGGAGTTTTAATCACAATAATGTAATAAAATCAATTCTAATCAGTTGGGACAGTTTTATAATGAGTCTATAAGCTTGGAGAAAGAATTTGTATGGAGGGTTGGCTGATATTGCAAGTGTTGTATGGACTGCTATAGAAAATCAATAAAAACTTCAATCTTTTTGCATTTTCTTGAGTTTTTTTGATGAATCTCTGATTCCTTTTGGTGTCATGCTCATTTGGATGGTTTAATAACTTGTATTTACATGAATTTAACCTTTTTAATGACTTGAATAATGTTGGGTATCAATTTCTTGTGTTATATTGCTGACTTTCCTCAAAAAGTACAGATTTTTCACTAGTTTTGAGAGTCTTCATGAATAAATGATCCATTTCATGGGAGAGTGTGATTGAAAACTTGTGAAATGAATCATATCTAACTTTTATTATACATATCTAACAAGTTATTGTGCAGGAAAGAGTGATTCTTGGGTGTACACCGAGTTTTAGCAAGGAAATGGGCATGAAAATGGTGTCTAAAGTGTAGCAGCAGGAGATCTCCCTTAATAAGGGGTATATTCCTAAGTTTAAGGTGTTTATATATGTTGAGTTATTGGTTAAAAGTCCAAGAGAAGGTTCTGGAAGTGCTGGGAAAGCAAATTTTTAAGAGGCCCTAGTTTTGGAGCAATTTATTGAGGGTTTTGTGATTTAGGGTGTTGAGGGTTTCAAAGAATACTAATACCTTGAAAATATTTGGTTTGGGAACATTTTAAAACATTGTTGAAATTTTCATAGTCAAGGGATAAGCTTAGAGAGGGGTTGCTTTGAAAAAGTGGGCTAATTAGGCCTTAAATTTGAGGAAACGACATATTTTGGTAGGTTTGATCCAAAACTAGTGCCATAAATGATTTGATATGTTGTGTATCATCATGAATCACATCTGAATCAATCATTATATTGAGTATTCCTTTGGGGAAGTTGAGTGAAAAGTCAAAAAACCATCGCTAGAAGACTAGTTGGGCTAGAAGCCTAGTCAAGGTGCAAAAAGAGAGTTTTGTGTAAGACAGATGTTTGGGGCTTTGAAACCATTCAAGAAAAGTTTTTTTGAGTTCCTTGAGGTCACTCCAAGGGTTTGGGTCCATTAGGAAAGCATCTAAGTTATAAGTGCACTATTGAGGCTTGTATCCATCAGGGTGCTTGGAAGAGTGTTTGAGATTGCATCATTGTAATCCTTGAAACTTTGAGTTTTGACTAAAGTCCCATCCCCTCTGCATCACATGACAAGAAATTTTTTGTGGATTTTCATGGAATTCCATCACCATGAGACCACATTTCTTCGAGGAATTTTTTCAAACAGTTCGTTGCCTTCTCTATGCTACTACATTTATCATACATGTTTACCAAAGCATTCTATCAAATAGTTTGCTTCCTTGTTGCTATGGCTAAGAGCCTAAAATATGTGCTTCCAAAAAATCTATGGATTCTTGGAAAAAATATATCAAAGCATACTAATAAGCAATAGCATAGAAAAGGCAGCAAACTATATGAAAAAAAGCATCAAAGAAATGTGGTCTCAATGGTGATGGAATGCCATGACAATCCATAACAATTTGCTTGTCATGGCATTCATCATGCCATTCCATCACCATGAGACCACATTTCTTTGAGGCATTTTTTCAAAGAGTTCACTACCTTGTCTATGCTCTTATGAATATAATTTATTGAAATTTGAGATGCTCTTATAATGTCTATGTCATAGGTGGTCACGATAAGGTTAAATTCAAATGAATAAATTAAAAGTACCTCATCAAGCCTCACACACACTTTTTAATGGCTTAAAATCATAATTGAGATTTGTCAAGATCATCAAAATAAGGATGCTGCATTGCTTTTTTGCTTGAGATTGTCTTGGATGGCTAATAAATCTGCATTTTATGCAAGGGGACACCAATCAATGTTTGCCTAGTTACATACAAATACACAAAGTAAAATAAGATGATAGCATTGGCATCAACCAAAATGAAGTGGATACAAGTATAAATTAATAAGAACCGTTGTGCATATACTTACAAATTAATCCAATGAACCATTTGGGTCTGCTCTACTCTTTATTGTTTCAAGTATTGCCTCATGGTTAGACTCACAGACCTTCCATAAGATCTTGTTCAAAGGTCTACCCCCATATTTTCTCAAATGAACATTGGATGCCACGACAAGGTTTGAGTAATGAAGAATCTTATGATGCATGTCAAATTCCTCAAACAACCAATGTTTAACACTCTTATGTGGGTACCTTCTCAACCACGTTCCAGTAACAACAACTGAGCTTGTAGGGTATTCAATGTTTTCTCCATCTATAGTTGGGGCTTCCAATTTCTTTTTTGCCTCAACACAACGACACAAGTAATAGTATGTACCCTCTAAGTTGTCTTCATCTACAATAACTACATAAACATGCCTTGCATTTATATGTGTGACATATCTCTTGAAATTAGTGAAAATTATGAATACATTACAAAGTAAGATAACAATATGAAATTTCAAATACTAAGAAAGTAGATATATTACCTGGTTGAACTAGATCTGATACATGGTCAAAGTTGACCGATGATTCCATCTGTGTTAGTTCCAATACCATCAAAGGGCGATACGTGTGAAGTGGGCTAAGATAACTTGTCAACTATTTTTCAACCCACTCCCCTAACTCACAATCATTCCAGGCTTGCATTGTACATGAAGAACAAAAGCATGCCATCTTATGTGTATTTATACTCCATGAACCTGCATTTGAGCTAAGGAAAGAGTGCAACTCACTTGATCCTGTTAGTGTACAACAATCCTCATATGGTGTAATGTTAGTATCATCCATCAACCAAAAAAATCTACGAACTAAAGACGTACCTTCATTACCTGGACCTATCGAACCATTACACCACTCGGCAATTGATCTTGCATCTATCAATTGTGCATTGTATTTATACTTTAACTCTTCTCATGCTAATGCTCTTTTCACGCATGCTCCTACACCATCATGCTCTCCCTTTCCATGTCCGGCCTCACAAAATTTCCACATATGTTGAACATGTGTAGTGAGATGCATCCTGCACAACCAATAGAACATGCACTCGTTCTTGAACTATGTTGCACAATTATCTGACCATATTATATGTTAATCATATGATATGCCCCTCTGAGCCAGATGATTGTGGAACATCTAGAAGTAACCTTGCACAAACTTTGGAGAATGCGTGTGATCATTGTAGACACCTAAAAATGGTCTGGAGAATCTAATTAATTAAATACGACTTATTTGATTAATTAATCTTAAATTCTTCTACTTAATAAATAAATAGAAATCTTTATTTATATTAAGTTCATTTATTAAATTCTTCTATTTTTCTCTCCTAATTAAATAAACAAAATCAAAAACTTTGTTTTATTTAATTATTATCATTTTCATCATATTATTTCTCTCTTAATTAAATAAACAAAATTAAAAACTTTGTTTTATTTAATTATTATTATCATTATTACTTCTATCTTAAAATTAAATACATAATTTAAATAATTTGTGTTATTTAAAATCACATTTCTTCTTAATTAAATAAAGATTGCTAAAAATATTTTATTTAATTATCATTCTCCTTTTAATTTAATAAAACAAACCCTATAGTTTGATTTATTGAATTATTTATTCCTCTTTTGCTAAAATTAAATAAACTAAAAATATTTAATTTATGCATAAATCATTTACACTATTCACTCACCAATAAAATTAGATTTTTTAAAAATCTAATTAATGCAGCTTCCATTCACGGGAAGAGCTTCAAGGACAAACTTGCAGGAAGTCCTCTCAATCTTCTTCCATCAATCCTCCCTCTCTTCTTGCCTGGTGTTTTCATGGGGAGAAACCATTCTCCATGATCAGCTCCTTCTTCTCATCCCATGCCTTTGGATTCTCTAGAGAAAATCACAGCCCCTCATCCCGGTTTCCTGTACAATTGTGCTGCCGTGAAAGCTATAAATACAGCTCTTGGGCTACAAGAAAAGGATCCCAACTAATGCAATCTTACTCTGCAGTTTTCCAAAGCATTCAAGCATCCAAACCATCCAGCATTCTAGCATCCATCAAACAGCATTCCAGCATCCATCAAACAACATTCAAGCATCAAGCATTTGTAGTCATGGTTGCCATTAGAATAAAATTTGCACATTTTAATCATATTAGAGTAGAATAGTTCATTTCACATTCTCTAAGTGTCATT
>VDFB02309335.1:15740-62362 GCA_007258455.2 Sequoia sempervirens
CCTACCCCCTCTTGCTCTGTTAGGTCTCTCTCTCCCTCTCAACCCTCTCCCTCCTACCCCCTCTCCCTCTCTCTCTCTCTCAACCCTCTCCCTCCTATGTTGGAAAAATATGTCTCAATCCCATAGGCTGAAACCTCTATTGGAGACAAGTCGGTGTGACATATTCTTTGTCTAGCTGATGAGCAGATTTGTAACCTTATGTTTTGTACAGATCGCTGTGACCTTGCAGAAGTCTTTCCGAATGGTTACACAGTGGAGTCTTCAGTGTAACATGTTGTGTTTGGTATGTTCTCTTACCATGTGGAGATCTCTGGCTGATAGGCCATACATATCGTTTATCAGGGAGACCCTTGGTCAAAAGGCTTAGTTCGGGAAGAAGCCTTAGTGATGAAGAAGGGTCTCACCGATAGGGGAAATATTGGAGTCTTCGCGGTGACACAATGACTTCAGTATGAAGTCTCAGTGGCCAATGGAGAGTCTCGTCGATGATGAGGGGTCTTTGGTATAACTCTTGGTGAATGGTGGTCTCAAGCTAACTTGGAGAATTCGGTAAGAACTCTCAGTGAAGAGTGGTATGTCTCACCGATAGCATTTGCTTGGTGTCCTTAGAGTAACATGTGATGGCTCGGTAGGAATTCTTACCGATGTGTGAAGTCTTGCCAACCGTTCGGTGCTCAATGTAACTAAAGGGGTCTCGGTGTGAATTCTCAGCGATGAACGAAAGTCTTGCTGACTATTGATCACTTTGGAGAAAGTCTTTGAACCTCGGTATGATCTCTTGGCGAAAGACAATAGTCTTGCCGATGTAAGTTCTATTGTCTATGTGACTTTTGAACCTTGGTATGAAGTCCTAGCGAAAGCAATGAGTCTCGCCGACTGGTGGATACACACAGATTAACATGAAGGCTCAATGTGAGGTCCTGGCGAGAGCAATAGTCTTGCCAAAGGGAAAACTGAAGTCAATGCAATGGGTGAACTCGATATAACCTCTTGTCAAGTGTAAGGACTCTTGGCAATATTGAATGCTGACTGTGTTGGCATCGAGGAGAGACAGACAGTGTCTCAATGATATGCCAACACAACTTGACATGGTTACCATAACGAGAGCGCATTATTAACTAGTAGAGATATGTTCGTTTAGGATTAAATAACGTGCTCGCTTTATCAATAAAAATGGTAAAAAATCACAATATACCCGTGATGTCGGCCCACATTCTGCATATTCACCTGGTTTTGCATGTGCTCTGACAAAAAGTAGCTTTTTGGTGATTGAGTGAAGTGTGCATGCATGATTTTGAGATTCCATCACCTTTTGAATGTTCTTTCCATCACCTTTGCATGAAATAGTAGAGTTTTCACGTTGAGAGGCATATAATACCAATTCAAGTTTGAATTATAGTGATAATTGATATACAATTGAAATTTGGAGGGGAACAAGCTTTTGAAGAAGTCAAATTTTTGAGGAGTTTGAGGAAGGAAGAAGCAAAGGCTGCATAATTGGGTAGAACTCCTCTATTTGAAACTTTTCTTTTTTAGGTATGTGAAATATTTGTACATTTTCTTTCATTCTATTATGGCTTGCTTTCATTTTTGTTGTTTAGCTTATTCCATGTTGATCAAATTGTTTGTTTGGGATGCAATATTAGATTGTCAAGCCACTCAACAACATCATTTCTTTAGGGAACTTCCTTCCCAAATCAATAAAGAGTAAAAGATCAATTTATACAAAATTTGTCAAATTCATCCAAAACTACTTTTAATTCAACCAAAATCCATTTATTTCATTTCAAGTTATAAGGCTATCAGTAGCCAATTCACCATCTCCATATAGCAAACCATTTTTAGAATCAACTTTCAACTTTGTTCTTGTCATAAATAATACAACAACCACTCATCAACTCAACTTACCCCTTCAAGGAAAAAACAATCAAACACCTCTGTTCCTTAGACCTACAATCAAACATCATCCCATCCATTTAAGATATCTTTTCTCAAATCAACACATCCATCATCCTATCTTCACTTAAACACCATTTGTAACAACAACAAGCAGCATTAGTTTAACACTATCACCAGACCTTTAAGATACCAATTTCATCATGTTTTGATTGTAATATTCCAATATATTAGTATAGACACACTCTAACTACTTTGCATTCAAGAAACCATTGCCATATATTGGAAACATATGCCCAAATCATCAAATCTTTCACAATCTACCTTCAAAACATTACCAAGCATAGACACAACTGTGGCATCACAAATGAGACTGCTCCCAAGCACTTAACAACATTCCTTTCGCTGTTTCTACATATTATCTATTTTTAGAAAACAATGCCAAATATCTCTAGGAGGCCAACATTCCATCTAATCGGGTGATTCCTTTTCTATCATAATGCAATTACACAATCCCAGTATAGATTCTTAGGCCTATTTTGATCCTTTTCAACATACTATAAAATTTTATACATTTATTTCACAAAACAGATTAGAACCAAAAATTTGTCTACTGGTAAAAGCCCTTAAATAGGTCAATTTATCAAAGCAAGTCATCATAGAACTACTCACTAATCCACCAAACCTACAAAAAGTCTTAGGCCATGTGTAGAAACTCACAAATAAACAAGTTTCAAGATGGGAAACGTCCATCAATACACAAAATCAGTAAACATTTGATTATAGGGTGAAAACACACCAACCATGAGGGTTTCTTTAATGAAACATTTGAAAAACCTCTACTACTCCGCCCAAAAATTGAAACATGCTTCATTATGTCTACAAATTATTTTGAAATCATTTCTAAGCTCCTCTACATGTTGTTTCCTCAAACCCTACTTGAAAACACCATTTTTTGAATGAGAAAATTTAGAATTTTGTTCATGCAACAATATCTCGACTTCTTATTTCTATTTACCCCTGCCACACACATCTTCACATTGAAAAGACACTAAATATGATCCATTCCACTGACCTACTAGCCCTACATCGGTGGAATGGCTAAGAATCACTTTTTAGACTCTCTAAACAATTCTAAGGAAACCACAAACTGAGACTTAAGAAACTAAGTTCAAATTAGATTGATTATTTGAATTACAATTCCTACAACTTTCAAGAATGAAAGAAGTCTCTTTCCCTAACAAGAATCAAATCTTAGAACATGCTTGAATCACTATGCAACCTGAAAACAAGAATAGAAAAGGTTTCCAAAATAATTGAGTAGAGGTTTTTTTATTAATTTTTATGGATTTTTGGGATACAAGATCCTCCTTTCTCAAGCTTACAATTCTTTTTAAAGGTGTCTAAATCAGTTCAAATAACTGCCTCTTCATCTTCATCAACCCATCCTTTCCCTTCCACAAAAAAAGACTCTTTACCTTCCTGCTTTTGTGCAATTTTACAATTTTACAATAATTGAAAACTTTTGTTATAAAAATAAACTTTTCAATAATATCACCTAGTGACCTATTTTATGGTGAAAATACATTGAAATTCATCATTTAATGACCTTCACTCAACATATTTACTTGAACATTACAAATTGAACAAATTAGCCTTTTGAAGGAATTTCATGACCTAGGTGCTCCTGCACCAGTTTGTCATGTTACAACCTTACGTTGTCAATGGATATTTTAAATCACACAATTCGATACACTTTCCTATTACATTTTTAAACCACATCTCTTTGAAGCATTTTGTTAAATTTAACAATTGAATTTCTTTGTGTATGCTTCCAAAGCTATCATTGAGTTATTTTATCAAATAGTTATACAAACCATCTTTCATTGACTTTCTTTGTGTATGCTTCCAAAGCTTTCATTGAGTTATGCTTCCAAAGCTTTCAATTAGTTAATTTGACAACTGAGCACTTTTTGCACAGGTAAAATTATTCGTCATGCCGAAGAAATGAACTGTTAAAAGGAAAAAACTAATAGATGATCAGCTCCAAGCCATCAAAGATAAAGAGAAAAAATGGATGAGGGAATATCGTGAAAAGAAGAAATTGGGAACGATTGATGAAAACAAGCCAATTGAAGAGGAGCCTCAACTATCAAAAAGAGAAAAGAAATTGGCAGCACAAAGGGAACAAATGTGAAAGAGTCGTGCTAGGGGAGATGCAGATACCGTAGTTGGAGAGACACCCTCTACCGCAAGTGAATACGAAGGGACACCATTAAGCACAAGCGAATATGGAGGGACACCATCTACCACAAGTGAGTATTTTTGGACACCATCCACCACATTTGAAGTTGAGAGTACATCATCACTCGGAGTTGAGGAACAAGGTATGCCATCATCCCCACGTAACCTCAAGTTATGTCTTCTATTCCACCCTCGATCAAAGGTATGCAATCTAGCCCACCTCAATTAAATATTGATGAAATCGCTAATGCTAAGATGTATGTACCTAAGAGAACACCACCTATAATTTTGCATAGAAATCCAAAGTTTTTGATTAATATTGATGAGGATATTTTGTAGCACATGAAAGGTAAGATTCCAGAACACACTTGTAGAAGATATGCTGATAAGATTTGGAAAATTTTCTTTGAAAGGATAAATGAGACTGTAAGATGTCAACTATTTGTTCAAATGATGCAGGGTTTAAAGTACAGAAACATCATGAAGACTCTTGGGTTGAGAACATCAAATACATCAAGTGAAAACACTATTGTGAAGAATCTAATGGATGCTTATGACAGTGTGGGTAAGACCTCACGCTCAAAGGATAGTAATGTCACCCGACGTGTCATTACATCGACTTTGGAAAGCTATCAAACAAAGAGATCTCACCTCATTAAAAAGACAAGTGAATAAATGGGAATTAGTAGAAAAACTTTATCAAAAGTCGTTCAAAGGCGGCAAAGAATTGAGGGCACCAATTCAAATGAATTATGGGCATTCTCAGGGAGACTACCACACAAAGATAAAAAAGTTGTTGAAGCATTAAGAACACTAATTGAAGATTATTGGAAGAATAATACAAGGCCATCTCTGAATCAAAGGGATGGCGTAAGAAGGAGAATCGGTAGTTGAAACCATGAGCCACATCCAAAGCATTTTTTGGATATGACTCAAACCCAATTTTTTCATAAATTTCAAAATTCTTATCCTCAAATTAGTATTTCTCAAAGATTTTTTGAAATGATTAAACCTTTTTATGTCAAGATAAATCACACACGCACTACTTTTTGCTGTAAACTACATATTGAATTCTCTAACCATTATGATGTTTATCATTCTATATGTTTACATTTGCATACTAACAATGTTTTGCAGGATTGTGGCATAAAAGCCCCACCAAAATCTTTAAGAAAGTTCTTATCAAAAATTTTATGTGAAATAGAGGATGGCCAAATATTCTACAGGATAGCATGCTTGGATGGTTCATGCGAGCGTTGTAGTGGCTTGCAACGAATGCTAGTATGTCAACATATGGAAAGCACATATGAGGCGGGACAAAAACTAGTAGAGTTCAGGAAGTATAAACCAATGGCATATGCTACAAAAGATGGGTCTGAAGCAAAAAGGTGTGAGTTGGTTATTCAGAAGATTCCAATGTATTAGTTCATGTCCATGTTTCATGAGAATCTAGTGTATGAGTATGGAAGGCGTACCCATAGAGCTCGATGGCTAGACACACAATTCAAGCTATGCAAGGACACCTTTCCACTTGGTAGCATAGTATCAATGGTTGAATTTTCATAGAACTACACTCTACAGCCAAAATGTGAGGTGCAGTCACAGTAGTACAACTCCACATAGGTTTCGATATTTGTGCACATAACATTCATACATGCAGCTAAAAGTACAGAGGACGAAAGGAAGGTATTGAGGGAGTATCACTTTTATATTAGTGATGATTGTAAGCGGTAGAATGGGGAAAACAATCTAAACAATGCATCTACGCTTCTAAATAAGATATTGCATCTAAGATTAAGAAATTTAAACTAATTTAAACTACAAATCTACAGAAATTTATCCTATTGCTCTCTAACTCTAAAGATTTCTCTAATTTACTTAGCTCTCAGATTTGTAAGCTAATTAAACTATTAAAATGACACTTAGAGAATGAGAAATGAACTATTCTACTCTAATATGATTAAAATGTGCAAATTCTATTCTAATGGCAGCCATGACTGCAAATGCTTGATGCTTGAATGCTGTTTGATGGATGTTGGAATGCTTTGATGGATGCTAGAATGCTGGATGGTTTGGATGCTTGAATGCTTTGGAAACCTGCAGAGTAAGATTGCATTAGTTGGGATCCTTTTCTTGTAGCCCAAGAGCTGTATTTATAGCTTTCACGGCAGCACAATTGTACAGGAAACCGGGATGAGGGGCTATGATTTTCTCTGGAGAATCCAAAGGCATGGGATGAGAAGAAGGAGCTGATCATGGAGAATGGTTTCTCCCCATGAAAACACCAGGCAAGAAGAGAGGGAGGATTGATGGAAGAAGATTGAGAGGACTTCCTGCAAGTTTTCCCTGAAGCTCTTCCCGTGAATGGAAGCTGCATTAATTAGATTTTTAAAAAATCTAATTTTATTGGTGAGTGAATAGTGTAAATGATTTATGCATAAATTAAATATTTTTAGTTTATTTAATTTTAGCAAAAGAGGAATAAATAATTTAATAAATCAAACTATAGGGTTTGTTTTATTAAATTAAAAGGAGAATGATAATTAAATAAAAGATTTTTAGCAATCTTTATTTAATTAAGAAGAAATGTGATTTTAAATAACACAAATTATTTAAATTGTGTATTTAATTTTAAGATAGAAGTAATAATGATAATAATTAAATAAAACAAAGTTTTTAATTTTGTTTATTTAATTAAGAGAGAAATAATATGATGAAAATGATAATAATTAAATAAAACAAAGTTTTTGATTTTGTTTATTTAATTAGGAGAGAAAAATACAAGAATTTAATAAATGAACTTAATATAAATAAATATTTCTATTTATTTACTAAGTAGAAGAATTTAAGATTAATTAATCAAATAAGTCGTATTTAATTAATTAGATTCTCCAGACCATTTTTAGGTGTCTACAATGATCACACGCATTCTCCAAGTTTGTGCAAGGTTGCTTCCAGATGTTCCACAATCATTTGGCTCAGAGGGGCATATCATATGATTAACATATAATATGGTCAGATAATTGTGCAACATAGTTCAAGAACGCGTGCATGTTCTATTGGTTGTGCAGGATGCATCTCACTACACATGTTCAACATATGTGGAACTTGTGAGGCCGGACATGGAAAGGGAGAGCATGATGGTGTAGGAGCATGCGTGAAAAGAGCATTAGCATGAGAAGAGTTAAAGTATAAATACAATGCACAATTGATAGATGCAAGATCAATTGCCGAGTGGTGTAATGGTTCGATAGGTCCAGGTAATGAAGGTACATCTTTAGTTCGTAGATTTTTTTGGTTGATGGATGATACTAACATTACACCATATGAGGATTGTTGTACACTAACAGGATCAAGTGAGTTGCACTCTTTCCTTAGCTCAAATGCAGGTTCATGGAGTATCAATACACGTAAGATGGCATGCTTTTGTTCTTCATGTACAATGCAAGCCTGGAATGATTGTGAGTTAGGGGAGTGGGTTGAAAAATGGTTGACAAGTTATCTTAGCCCACTTCACACGTATCGCCCTTTGATGGTATTGGAACTAACACAGATGGAATCATCGGTCGAACTTTGACCATGTATCAGATCTAGTTCAACCAGGTAATATATCTACTTTCTTAGTATTTGAAATTTCATATTGTTATCTTACTTTGTAATGTATTCATAATTTTCACTAATTTCAAGAGATATGTCACACATATAAATGCAAGGCATGTTTATGTAGTTATTGTAGATGAAGACAACTTAGAGGGTACATACTATTACTTGTGTCGTTGTGTTGAGGCAAAAAAGAAATTGGAAGCCCCAACTATAGATGGAGAAAACATTGAATACCCTACAAGCTCAGTTGTTGTTACTGGAATGTGGTTGAGAAGGTACCCACATAAGAGTGTTAAACATTGGTTGTTTGAGGAATTTGACATGCATCGTAAGATTCTTCATTACTCAAACCTTGTCGTGGCATCCAATGTTCATTTGAGAAAATATGGGGGTAGACCTTTGAACAAGACCTTGTGGAAGGTCTGTGAGTCTGACCATGAGGCAATACTTGACACAATAAAGAGTAGAGCAGACCCAAATGGTTCATTGGATTAATTTGTAAGTATATGCACAACGGTTCTTATTAATTTATACTTGTATCCACTTCAGTTTGGTTGATGCCAATGCTATAATCTTATTTTACTTTGTGTATTTGTATGTAACTAGGAAAACATTGATTGGTGTCCCCTTGCATAAAATGCAGATTTATGAGCCATCCAAGAGAATCTCAAGCAGAAAAGAAATGCAGCATCCTTATTTTGATCTTGACAAATCTCAATTATGATTTTAAGCCATTAAAAAGTGTGTGCGAGGCTTGATGAGGTACTTTCAATTTATTCATTTGAATTTAACCTTATCGTGACCACCTATGACATAGACATTATAAGAGCATCTCAAATTTCAATAAATTATATTCATAAGAGCATAGACAAGGCAGTGAACTCTTTGAAAAAATGCCTCAAAGAAATGTGGTCTCATGGTGATGGAATGGCATGATGAATGCCATGACAAGCAAATTGTTATGGATTGTCATGGCATTCCATCACCATTGAGACCACATTTCTTTGAGGCTTTTTTTCATATAGTTTGCTGCCTTTTCTATGCTATTGCTTATTAGTATGCTTTGATATATTTTTTCCAAGAATCCATAGCTTTTTTGGAAGCACATATTTTCGGCTCTTAGCCATAGCAACAAGGAAGCAAACTATTTGATAGAATGCTTTGGTAAACATGTATGATAAATGTAGTAGCATAGAGAAGGCAACGAACTGTTTGAAAAAATTCCTCAAAGAAATGTGGTATCATGGTGATGGAATTCCATGAAAATCCACAAAAATTTTCTTGTCATGTGATGCAGAGGGGATGGGACTTTAGTCAAAACTCAAAGTTTCAAGGATTACAATGATGCAATCTCAAACACTCTTCCAAGCACCCTGATGGATACAAGCCTCAATAGTGCACTTATAACTTAGATGCTTTCCTAATGGACCCAAACCCTTGGAGTGACCTCAAGGAACTCAAAAAAACTTGTCTTGAATGGTTTCAAATCCCCAAACCTCTGTCTTACACAAAACTCTATTTTTGCACCTTGACTAGGCTTCTAGCCCAACTAGTCTTCTAGTGATGGTTTTTTGACTTTTCACTCAACTTTCCCAAAGGAATACTCAATATAATGATTTATTCAGATGTGATTCATGATGATACACAACATATCAAATCATTTATGGCACTAGTTATGGATCAAACCTACCAAAATCTGTCGTTTCCTCAAATTTAAGGCCTAATTAGCCCACTTTTTCAAAGCAACCCCTCTCTAAACTTATCCCTTGACTATGAAACTTTCAAAAATGTTTTAAAATGTTCCCAAACCAAATATTTTCAAGGTATTAGTATTCTTTGACACCCTCAACACCCTAAATCACAAAACCCTCAATAAATTGCTCCAAAACTAGGGCCTCTTAAAAATTTGCTTTCCCAGCACTTCTAGAACCTTCTCTTGGACTTTTCACCAATAAATCAACATATCTAAACACCTTAAACTTAGAAATATACCCCTTATTAAGGGATATCTCCTGCTGCTACACTTTAGACACCATTTTCATGCCCATTTCCTTGCTAAAACTTGGTGTACACCCAAGAATCACTCTTTCCTGCATAATAACTTATTAGATATGTATAATAAAAGTTAGATATGATTCATTTCACAAGTTTTCAGTCACACTCTCCCATGAAATGGATCATTTATTCATGAAGACTCTCAAAACTAGTGAAAAATCTGTACTTTTTGAGGACAGTCAGCAATATAACACAAGAAATTGATACCCAACATTATTCAAGTCATTAAAAAGGTTAAATTCATGTAAATACAAGTTATTAAACCATACAAATGAGCATGACACCAAAAGGAATAAGAGATTCATCAAAAAAACTCAAGAAAATGCAAAAAGATTGAAGTTTTTATTGATTTTCTGTAGCAGTCCGTACAACACTTGCAATATCAGCCAACCCTCCATACAAATTCTTTCTCCAAGCTTATAGACTCATTATACAACTGTCCCAACTGATTAGAATTGATTTTATTACATTATTGTGATTAAAACTCCTAAAACTCACTTTTCCACCCAAAGTTGGATTTCAAAAATTTGAATTTCCAACATTGCAATTTATTAACTCCTATTAGCTATAAAGCTTCCAAAACTATTACATATAATCATTCAACCCTATTTAACGTAATTAAAACATCATATACCTATTTAAACTCCTAGAACATCATTCTTCCATTTACAAGTCAATTTGGTCCTATGGTCCTTATCAGGACCCTTAGGACTTTTGATCTTCCTGTTACACTCATCCATGCCAAATCCCATTATAGGATTCAAAATGCTATAATTGATGCTCTGGAAAGGTTTATAGGCCTTCAAGACCCGCCATCTCCTCGACTCTCCAAATGATCCTCAAGGAGCTTGGGTGCCCCGCACCATCATGGCATTCCACCACCATGAGACCACATTTCTTTGAGATTTTTTTCAAACAGTTCATTGCCTTGTCTATGCTATTGCTTACTATTATGCCATGATAGATTTTTTCTAAGCATCCATAGCTTGTTCGAAAGCACCTATTTTAGGCTTTTAGCCATAGCAGCAAGGCAATGAACCATTTGGCTAAATGCTTTGATAGACATGTATGAAAAATATGTTAGCATAGATACAAGTAAAGGAACTCTTTAGGCCGCTCTCAGCAGTCGAGGTCTCATGGTGATGGAATGGGTATGACGAATGCCATGAAAAGAAAATACATGGATTGTCATGGCATTCCATCACCATTGAGACCACATTTCTTTGAGGCTTTTTTTCAAATAGTTTGCTACCTTTTCTATGCTATTGCTTATTAGTATGCTTTGATAGATTTTTTCCACAAGCATCCATAGCTTTTTTGGAAGCACCAATTTTAGGATTTTAGCCATAGCAACAAGGAAGCGAACTGTTTGATAAAATGCTTTGGTAAACATGTAAGATAAATGTAGTAGCATAGACAAGGCATCCATCCATTTGAGGGACGTTCTCGAAAGAATGTGGAATTACAGGATGGAATGCCATGACAATCCACAACAATTCTGCTTGTCATGGCATTCCCACCACCATGAGACCACATTTCTTTGAGGCATTTTTTTCAAATAGTTCATTCCCTTTGTCTATGCTATTAAGCACTATTATGCTCTGATAGATTTTTTCTAAGCATCCATAGCTTGTTCGAAAGAACTTGTTTTAGGCTTTTAGCCATAGCAGCAAGGCAATGAACTGCTTGGCTAAATGCTTTGATAGACATGTATGAAAAATGTGTTAGCATAGACAAGGCAGTGAACTCTTTGAAAAAATGCCTCAAAGAAATGAGGTCTCATGGTGATGGAATGCCATGACAATCAAAATCATTTGATTGTCATGGCATTCCATCAGGTCATGAGACCTCATTTCTTTGAGGCATTTTTTCAAAGAGTTCACTGCCTTGTCTATGATATTGCTTACTATTATGCTTTTGATATATTTTTTCCAAGCATCCATAGCTTGTTCGATCGCACTTGTTTTAGGCTTTCATCCATAGCAACAAGGCAGCACTTGAACTATTTGACAAAAATTCTTTGCAGAACATGTATGAAAAATGTGGTAGTATAGACAAGCAGAAAGAATCACAAAAAATGCCTCAAAGAAATGGTCTCATAGAATGCCATGACAATCAAATGCAATTAAGTTGTTCCTAAAGTTATTTGTTATGCAATGTGAAGTAATTGCATAACCGCTAGGTTGATTTTGTAAAAACTATATCAGAATTGAAATTTTGTCATCTATCAGCATCTAGTTATTAGTTATGAAATGTGCTAAATACTTTCACTTGAAAGATGTGCAATGCAATGTAATCAACATTATGAATATAAACTACAAAAATCTATTTTTACAAAGTTACCATTCAGTTTTGGGTTTAGGATTGGGTTCAGAACTTGGTTCACGGGTTCGAATTTTGCTTTAAAGGGTTTGTTTTGGCTCTGGTAATACAAAACATATAAAAATAATACCATACATATTTGCAGCAAGAATCGCTCCTAATACACCACCATATTAATAGTCAAATAACATAAGCAAAATACACCACCACTTTCATAGTGAAATATTAAAATATTAGTGATCTACTCGAATGTCATGATACAAAATTATAAATTAAAGTTCAAACATAAAAAATGTCAAGTGTTTACAATCAGCCATTATTGATCATTGATCAATCTGAAAAGTGTGAACATTTTTCTATGTGGAAGGAAAAAAAGAAAACAGTGTTACATAATTATTTACATTGTGAAAGAGCCAAAACCTTTTTCTTACATATCGTAGAAGAATCTCAGTGATTTTTTGGGTGTCCTTGCCTTGGAACGGAACTATCCTAAGCCATGAATGATTGACCAGGAACTGTGAGAAAGAAATAAGATAAATCACATGCAACTTGTTGCAATTTCTTTCCTTGGGAAAAAGGGTAAAGTTTGCTTTTCAGAGAGAATCTCCTTTAGAGTTTGAACGCATTGATAATTTTCAAGATAGACCTAGCCAAATATGTCATCTAGGTTTGAAGATTTTAGGTAAAATGTTTGCTTCTTAAAATTTTGTTCAAAATTCAAGATGCAGGATCTCCTCCCTTAGGGAAGAGAAGGCCTATCAAACCTAACACTCTTATGCAACACTTCTTAAGTTCTTGTTGATGTTATTAGATGCCAAGTTTCAAAAAGTATGGTTATATAAATTCTCATCTCACCTAATTATCATTGCATCAAATTAAGAATTTTCAATCCTTTATGGTCTAGACAAGAGAAGTATGGAGTAGTGTTCCAATGCTAAAGTCTTATTGTGAATCTCTTTGCTATGAGTGGTTCAAAAATGAGGAATCTGTCTTCTGCACCAAATGAGAAATATTCACAATATGTGCTAGGAAGGAATAAGTCCATAAGATCGAGTATGAAAGAACTGAGAATTACAAAATTGGCTTACATTTGACTTCCAAACACATAAAAATTCACACTTTTCGATGTTCACACGTAAGTCAAAAAATATATGTGTAAGTTGTAAAGTATACACTTGAATACATGTAACTCATATCTATTGAACCATGAATTTATAATTTGCAAATATGGACACCATCGAAAAAGATTTGTATTAAGCAAATAGCCATGTATGCATACATCAATATATGTTGATATAAGTATAAAATATAGTTACAAAATAGCCATATAGGCTTATGAGAATGCCATATAGGCATTCAATATCAAATATATCCAATACAAAATATGTACAAAATTACCATGTAGGCATACAACAAAGGGCTCTGTGCATTCAAAATTCATTTCTCTCCATGCTCTGGTTCAAATACAATTTTCTTTCCCTTTGCTGGGCGATCTGATGGCAATAAGTCTATCACCCATTTCTGCTGTGCTCAAGGAGTGCTCTTCTTGCTCCTCCTAGTGTTTAGCTTCTAGTGAAGTTTCAACTGTTACAATAAGAAGTAAAGACATTAATATATAGAAATTACATTATAAAAATTAATATATTTAACAAAATAATCACTTACGGCCATTTCACTATCACTCTCCTCAATGGAAATATTTGCACGCCGATGCTCAGGCATGCTCAAGCCCTGTATAAACCATCCAAATAGGAATTAAACTATGAATCAATAATGGTTTGTTTTTTCACTAGAACTAGTTCATCTATAACAATGAATGTAAATTGAAATTTAGTAAGTTTCCTCATACCTCCCCTATCAGAGCCATCAAGGATTGTATAGTGAAGGAAACACCAATATTCATTGCCCTCATAATGTTTGGTTGTGTTTCTATCACCAACATCTAAAAATAAAACAACAAATTATTCAATCACAAAAAAGTTACAATATCAATCCATGTGATGACTTATAATGTATGAGATCTAATGAACAAAATTTTGAGTACAAGTATTAAACAGATATATTTTTTATTATTAGTTATCTAATTTGAAGCAATGCTTTGATTTTGAATGATCTGTGTAATGCAACGTAAGGTCAACAATATGAATATAAACTACACAAATCTGTTAAACTTAGAATTCATTACTTAAGTTCTCTTTAAATTATATATTACCTCCGTGAACGTTTGATCAAATCTATTGGCACTCGGAGGTGTTTCCTTGAAACCTCCAATAGTACCTTGCTCAACATCCAAAATCACATATTAAAATACCATTCGTAAAACAATGCTATTAACACATGTAATAAATTTATAATTGTTTAATAACTTTACATACCCCACCGATAGGTGTACGGCAAAAATAAGTAGGTGGATGACTAGTGTATCCAGTCTCTACATGGTGACCCTATAATTTTATTAAAATAATAAAACTAAATTAGTTAAAATTGCATTTCACAATCAAAATTTAATAAATTAAATTCAATGAACATGCTGAATATTACCTGAGTGTCAATGCCATATGCATCATGAAAAATGTCAGCCATCCTCTCCATCCCTGTAGATGCATACGGATCAGGCTGCGTAGTAGCATATGGATCCTGCATAGCACCCTCTTGAGTTCTGGTAGGGTCATACAAACAAGTCACCTTGCAAGATTGACACACATGGGTTCAAAGGTCACCACCTGAAGACTCCCTTGGATGGCATTGTACAATAGGGCTAGTGTGATGGATGACACTCTAAGTCAAAGTTGTGATTGCCTGTAATGTCTCTATGTCGGCACTCTCCTTCGCAACAAAAAGAATCACAATCTACTCACGAGGCGGCCTAGTGAGAGGTCGTCTCCTTTGCTGCATAGGATCCGGCTATGCATCGGGCCTATCCTGAGCTGACCCCCCACCTCTCCCATGGAACTCCCTCATATCAAAATAATTTGGGATTTGGTTCAATACAAACTCACTGTATAGTTTCCTAAGAAAATATTGGGGGACTTCACAATTATTGCACGGTGGGTAATCAAAGACCATATACCATCTTTCATAAAATTGGTTCTTAATCTCTTGGTGGTGGCACCAATGAATAGGAAACCTCTTTGCATTGAGGGTAATATTTTGATTTGTTTTAGGGTCAGTGAATAGAGAGCACAAATCACCTTTAGTAATTTTTAAATCTTTTACTTGTTTATATGATAATTTGTCTGCATAATATGCCCTAGTTGTCTGCCTCCTATCTTGCCATTAGATATTTGTTGGGTGATTGCACCTACATTTTTTAACATGTCTTTCAATGAATTTTCTAGAAGAATTCTTTTTGTGGTTGAAGCATTTGGATCACTCAACCTACTGATAAGATCCTCAAGTTGTTTTCTATTGTTCTCAATTTCACTCCTCAAATTTTCTTGAGTGTCAGGAGGGAATTGAGAGAATGGTGGGGGAGGTTGATTTTTTTGTTAAGGTTGATTTTGTTGAGGATTTTTCTGTTGAGGATTTACCTCCTCTTCTTGTTGAGGATTTGCAAGATTTCCTATAGATTTAAAAATAATAATCAAATCTAACCTAAAACAAACAAAATCAATTTCAAACTAACAAATTCAAAACAAATAGTAAACAATACTTACCTCCTACATCTCTTCGTCATTGTGGCACCATATTTGCAGAAAAAATCCAACTATTCTTGATGAAATTTGCAGAAGTCCTTCCTCCTAGAACATGAGTGCAAAAATGAGGGTTTTTGGCCATGGGCAGAGCTAAGAAACAGTGAAAAGAAAATGATACACATTTCACTTTTTTCTTTTCTTTTAAAAGCACATAACACACTCGCGTTATAACACAAGTGCATTATGTGTTTCCCCATTTTTTCCCATTTGGCCACAAAAGTGTAACCAACTTCATTCACCCGCCCAAGAACTGAATCTAATGTGAGAACTCCCAAGTTCAAAAATCCAAATGTCTCCTCTGAATCATGATTCATATCAACAATTGAATGAACAATGTCATCATTAGAAGCAAAATATGCAAAGGTATACAACCAAGATGAATGATCAACCACCCCAGTAGTAATGATCTCTCTACTATCCAAGCCTTGAATGATGACTGAATAAGGTGTGAACTCCACAGTTCTCCCATTTCCACCATGTGTAATTTGATATATGGAAAGAAGATTGCTCATCAAATGAGGAACACACAAGACATCCTAAAAAGTGTTGTCCCCAAAACTAATAGATCCCTTCCCAATTACACTCATATATGTATTGTTTCCCATCAAGATAGGAGACATAGTATAAGGTTGAAATGAAGAGAAGATGCCATATGATGAGATGCTCCTGAATCTAGAAGACATCTCCCTGATCTTGGACCTGAAAGAGCACAAAGAGCTTGTCCTTTGTTTCCTGATGCAGATGCTTGACCTTTTTCCTTCTTAGATTATTTTGAAGTAGAAGGAAAAGAAGGTGATTCAGACATTCCAGAAGGAAAATCAATATGATTCCTTTTGAGAAAAAATTTCAACAAATCAACATCCTTCTTATAACAATAATGTTTTTCACATCCATCCTTCTTGTAATATGCACAAAAAGGGCTCTCCTTCTTAGATGATTCCCTTTTAGAAGAGGATTTTTTCTATGCTTGATTTGAATGTGGATTATTCTTTGCTTTATTTTGTTTCTTATCTAATTTTGATTCTTTCACCTAACTACCCAACAATGCATGAGATTTAGAAGTCTTGATGAGACCCATTGAGATAAGCTTTCTTTGCTCATGTATCAACATCTCAGAAAATGATGCAAATTAAGGTGTAGTATATGTAGACCCCATAGCTAATCTATGAGTATGAAAGCTAGAAATAAAAGAAGCATAATCAGGACCAATTGTGTTCATTGTATTGTAGACCAACTAAATGTCCTTCCTATCAATTCCACATGCTTTACATTGCTCTCTTAGATCATTAACCTTAGTTATCCAGTCTTCGATGTTGTCAAAGTTCTTAGGATCAAGGCTCATCAATTCACTATCAATTTGATAACCTCTTACTTCATCTGTAGTACCATACTATGTTTTCAAATTTTCCCAAGATTCATGAGATTTTTTTTGAAATGATTGAATTTGAAATAACAAATCTTGAGAAACTAGTCTACAAAGACACCCAAGAGCTTTGGTATGTTTAATAATCCATTTTAACTTTTTATTTGCATATATAGGTTCAAACACCTTATCTTCAACATATAGAGAGTGACCTTCTTTCATTAGAATACTCCATGCATCTTGATTCCATGTTGAATAATTATATGATGTGAGTAAAGGAACATTAGAATGATCCAGGAAAATGAGAGAGCACAATTAAAAAAATCAAAATAATGCACCAAGAGACCCCTCCCCCCCAAAATCACTCAATCAAGAAACCCCCCCAAGTAATACATGATTTGGTACTTTATATTTAGTGTGTTTATAGTTGCTAGATGCCAAAAACAGTAAGCTAGACTTGATTTTAGTGCTTATAGATGCCAAAATAGGCCATAGAATCAAGTACAATTTTTGGTATAAGATGAGATCAATTTGATCATACCACTGAAAAGTACACAAAAAATTATGCACTTTTAAAAAAAATTGAACACAAAAATGTTACTGTAGAAGCAAGATATGAGCTCTCAAAGTTCCCATAATGAGGATGAAGCATCAAAACTTGTGAGAATCTGCAACTTTTGGAAAAACTAGGAACCAAAAAAAAAATTGATTGCACCACCATGAAGAGCTCAAAAAATTAGCCCAAATAAAAAAAATTGCTTGAAAAAAGGAGTCAAAATGAGGAAGATATGTGCATTTAAAAATTATCTCCCAAACTGAAAATGAAAATGGAGAGGGGGCGAATTTTTTGAGAATGTTGATGCCTTGCTAAAATCAACAAAACATTGTCTTAAATTTGATGGCCTATGGTCCATCACTAGAAAGTGTGCCTTTCTACCTAGAATATTCTCTTACCAACATATCCCACCAGAATATTCTTTTGTCTGTGGAATCAAGGAATCTACAACATGAGGAATATTCTCTGATTAGATTTTCACCCTACAAAATTTCTTAAATATGCTGCCAATTTTTGAAATGGCCAGTTGGATATTTAGATTTGATGTTGATTTTGTATGATTAACCTCTGGTTAAATCTTTGGTTGTGGGATTGTTTAATTATCGATCATTGTTCTTTTTGTTGACCATGCACCCATTGGAGAGAGGTCTCATGGCTATGCTGGGGTCGCTTGGCCATGTGGTAGAGAGCTAGGGCTGAGTACTACCTATCACAGGGTGTACCCTGTCGTTCTATGGACTATGCATGGTACGACCCCTACATTAAATTTTTCTCTACCTTGTCTCTCTTCTACTTCTCTCTTATGGGGGGGTCTTTTTCCTCACATGGGGTTTTGGCCTTCTTATTCTTCATTGAGAGAATTTCATTTTTGTATTTCATCTTTGTTTTGGGGAGGAGTTTTGTTCCACTAGGTTTTCTCCTTTTCTCCATTTGTGAGAGATTTCATTTGCATAAGTACATGGGTACCTAACATAGCCTAGTAGTCATGACCCATCTTTGCATATTTGTGTCATTTGTATAATAATTTGCTACTCCCTAAGTTGTACTTAAGGGGGGTGTTGATGTAAATAAAATCTTGTACCTAGTTAATTCATTACTAGGGTACTTATTTACACATGTTAAGTTTACTTAGGCCATAAGAAGGAGTATTTCTAGAAGGTGTTAGTTTTCATTAGTAGTTATCTTATCTTTTGACTTGTAACACATGTGAACCTAGGTAAGTGTGAGTTGTCTCATGTCATATGATTAAGACACTTGTCATAATCCTATGACATCTTGTATCTCACCTTGGCTATATAGCCAAGCGGTCTCTACTACATTGTACAACACAATCATATCATTGAATCATATTGATAAGAATACAATTTATTCTTGTCACATTCTATTATCTCTCTTTTTTGCTTTCTATTTGGTCTCAAGATCTTGGTAGCCATAGCCAATTCTAACAATGGGTATATATAGGAGGTTGTGAGTCTTATTTGATCACCATATTGTTAAGTGTGTTCTCATTAGAGATATTTGGAGGTTTTCCCCCTTGAAGTGGCTTGTTATTCTTAGTTATTATCAATTATTTGTAGCATATTTCATATCATATTATTCTATTGTGCAAGTTATTTCATTAAAAGTGGTATCAAAGCATGATCTTGGCACCGTAGAGGCAAGGATTTTTCTCAATATTGGAGGCGATTTTGGGAAGAGTATATCCTTCATAATTTAGTAAAAAAAATTCTGATTTTTAAAGGGTTTTTGAAGAATATATTAAAGAAGATACAACCCATATTTTAGAGGAATTGGAGCAAAATTGAGCAAATTATTGTAGAATTAGGGTTTCTACATAATTTATTTGGAATCTATATATCTCTCACATCTTTTTGAATTGGAGCCTTATTTTTAGTGGGTTTTTGGAAACATATGAAAGGATCCTACAGTCTAAAATTTGGAGAAATTACAACATAAATAAGTGAGTTATTAAAAAATTAGGGTTTTCAAAAATATCACTCTAAAGGTTGCAAATCTACTTATTTATTGGAGAATTTTCTAGGAGAGAGGTATTTTTTCCCTAGTAAGTTATAGTAATTTTTTTAGAGAATTTCAATTTCATTTGTGTGATTTATTTCAAAAGTATTGGTTCCCCATCATGGCGAGGCCTACAACAAGGGGAAAAAAGAATGTTGTCACACTACAGAAGACTCTTGAGAAGGATGGGGTAACAATAGAGGATATTAATCCTAATGAGGAAATTAGTAAGGTCAAGGAAGACATTTCCTCAATAAATATGGATATGTGTGACCTAAGAGGAGATATATTAGATATACGAAGCATGTTAAGTGCTTATATGAATGAAACAAGAAAGGAGTTCTCAAGCAACCAAGGTGAAACTTCCAAGTTAGCTAATATTGGCACAAATTTTAATACTCCTATGGGATCTCAGAATTTTTTTTCAAAGGTGATGTGTGTAGGTTCGATGGCAAGGATCCTCTAACATGGATAAACCAAATGGAGAATTTTTTTGAAGTACATCAAATCCCAAATGGATAAGAGGTCACGATGGCTTCCCTATATCTAGAACCAGATCAATTCATTTGGTATTGTTGGATTTATACTCATCGAAGGAAAAAGGGTCTCACTGTCTCATGGTCAATTTTTATGGAGGAAATCCAAGCACAATATAGCAATAGTGTGACAGACAAATTCTTCAACCAACTTGCAAAAATTTGAAAAACAAGATCAGTTAAGGATTATATTCAACAATTCCAAAATATATCCTTAAGAGTGGATACAATTATAGAAGATAACTTGAATGATTTATTCATAGGTGGTCTCAAGGATCACATTCAACATGAGGTATGCATGTTTATTCCTAGCTCTATAAATGAGTCTTTTATCTTAGCATGTAGGGTAGAGGATAAGTATTTGATTCCTAAGAAACAAGGGGTAATGTGACAAGAGAGAAAGGATATTCAAAACCTTTTCTTCCTCAACCTACTAGGTTTACTCCACAACAAATGGAGGAGAAAAGAGCAAAAGGGTTGTGTTTCAATTGTCATAGAAAATACAATCGAGGACATAAATGGAGTGAAAATAAATTGTTCTATATTAAAGGTCCAAGTGAGGAAGAAGAGGAGGAACCCATATTATAGGATGAAAGGGATTCAAATGAGGAATCACATGATTCTCAACCAATCATTTCTTATCATGCACTCTCAGGTTTCAGTGATCCATAAACTCTCAAGGTAGTGGGATTCTTAAAGAAGCAAAAAGTAACAGTGTTGATCAACTTTGGTAGTTATCATAATTTCATCAACAAAAAGTTGATTACTCATCTAAATTGTTTTATATATCCAGCTCTAGAGTTTCAGGTTTTGATTGTAGATGGTGGTATAGTTAGTTTTTCAGGGAAGTGTCAGCATTAAATTACCCATGGGAGATTATCAACTTGATACCCCAATGTATGTGATATCCATGGGTGCAACACATATTGTTCTGTGAGTACAATGGCTTACTACATTGGGAAAAATTGAGAGGAACTTCCAAGAACTATTCATAAGATTTCAATCCAAAGGAAAGGTAGTAAAGCTAAGGGGGTTGAAGGAAAAGTCCCCATCGATGGTAAGCTTTCATCAAATGCAAAAGTTGCTTAAGAAAGGAGTAGATGGATTTGTGGCCCAACTATGTTCATTAGAAGCCTCTCAATCTAATGCTCCTATTCATCCAGATTTGCAAACAATAATTTATTTTCACTTAGTTGGGCATGTGCAGGATCATCATGGAAAAAACATGCCCTTAAGTGGTAAAAAATTTAGAAAAATCAGAGTTAGGAAACTTGATGTAAAAATTTGAATAAGTTATCTATATTATTTCAAAAATGTGTAAGAATAGAATCTGTAGCAAATTGAATGTAGTTTCTAAACTACTAGGTTTATTTAAAAAAGAAAAGAAAATCTATTTGGTGAAAATTTGAAATTTCAATACAGTAGTACTTAAATTTCAAGGAAAAAATAAGAAGTAGGTGTCTGTCTGACCACCCTAACCACATTAAAATGATAATATTTTTTTATAAGATTTTAGATATAGGTAGAGGACTCATGTCCCGATGTGATGCATATTTTTTTTGTAATTTTTTTCCAAGTAAATAATTAGTTATGAATTTTTTATGAAGAATTTTAAAAAATATAAAAACTTGTATGTCTGACCACCTTAACTTGTCAAAACTTCATGAAATCTGATGATGCATGTTTTGGATTCAAAAAATGTGAAACCATTTGAAAGCTATAGATGTTTTTCAATCAACCTATCAATCAAGAATTTAGTCGTAATTCAAATAGAAAGTAAATAATAATTATTTATTAAATTCAAAATAAATCTAATTTATATTGGTAGAAAGCTAAGAATCTCCTTTAAAAACCCTTTTTGTTTCATCAATTTTGGGTTAAAAGAATGTTGTTAGCCACATACCCTATATATAACCATCATATTGCCACTTTTTGGCCCATTATGATCCTGCACATACCTAGTTGTTCTTTTAGATATTCCTAAAGGACTTCCTCCTAAGAGGGATCATGATCATCCCATAGATCTAGTTCCAGGGAGCTAACCATTGAACATCAAACCTTGCAAGTACCCACACATACTTCTGTTTTTATGCTAAATGATAAGGGTTTGTAATTTTTTCATATTTTCTCATAGATTGCCAATCAAAAAATCATATACAAGAAATGTAAAGTTAAACCCTACTACAACAATGCAATTAATTTATTGATTTTTTTTAAAGCTTTTACAAATATGTGCATACCCGAAAATACAATCTCCTATAGATCTGAAGCAATAAATCTGATGAAGCATAGACTTGACTTTTGTATGAAGCCAATAGTGAACACCTTCAGCTGATATTTCACAACCTCATATTAATGATACAATGGAGAGTCCTCATTCTCCAAAGCTGAGACACTGGCAGAAACCCTTGGGCTCCCTTCCCCAAATGCCAAAGAGAAGTTATCAAAAAAATATCAACTAATCAATTCTGAATTATCTCCAAATGAGCCCCTCAAGATTCTTTTATACTTTTTCTGGAGGAGCTCATACACTTTTCTCACCAATGTGGGATAAAAGATAATAGGCCAATCCCCTCCAATTTTCCATTTTAAATCATTTTAAAATAATATAATTTTTTCACTTTGGAATATTAAAATATGTCCTTGATATTGGCGCCCAAGTAATTAATTAAAATGGCCCCCTTTTTAATGATGAATGGACCCTCAAGTCATAAAGTGCAAATATAATGTTATAATATAATATTAAAATATTAATTATTATTAAAGTCACCTTTAATAATAATTAAACATTATAACATAGGAAAAACTCCTTATTTCACCAACTCAACTAAATTTGGGAATTGACACTAGGCCAACATATGAACTTTAGGTGCCCTGCTATAAATAGAATTGCTTGCTAGCTGACTTACTATAAATGGTAAGTATATGAAACTAAATCAATTAAAGGCTACTTGAACCCACATGAGATGTTGAAGGAGAGATTCCTCTGATCACCGCCCAAAGAGACCCTCTAACTAGACATATTAGCCTACGAGGGCTAGGAATAGGCTAAAACCACTTAACTCTGATGCTCACAAAATTGGGGACATTACAGTCTGCCCTCCTTGAAATTGCTTGTCCTCAAGCAATCTCTTCTGCAAAGAAACCCAACTCCTCAGAAGGTCCACATATGACTCCTATAGCATCAACAAAACACAACTGCACAAGTTATCTCTGGATCCCAAACCTAGAATGAAAATTTGTCATGTCTGACATCCTCAGACTTCGGATGCACTCTATTGTCTCCAACTTCACCATGTTGTGAGTGGTGGAGTAACCCAATGGGACCCATCCAATACTCGGTGCCAAAGCTGTCGCCACCTGGATCCCAATAAAATCTGAATTCACATCCATCTGTCATGCGGAGATAAGAACATCTAGAAGCATCTGCTACACCATATCTCTCCCCGTCCTCTACTAAACCCTCATGGATGTGATAACTAACCAAGCCATCTTGCCAACTGAATCCATAGTCATCTTATAACCATGTACCCATGAGAAAACTTTGTGACATAGAATTAGCAAACCCTATTGGATACATATCAGGATGATGTATAACTGACAGCTGTCCTTGCAAGTAATCCCCCACAAATAGCTGAGTTGGGTGCTTGCAGCCGCTAATCCCATCCTTTGAAGATGGTGAATACCCATCCCACAATGGATGGTAAAAATCTAGAGCCAATCCACACCGATGCTTCATCAAATCCTCCGTGTGTGGATTATAGGAGAAGTGATGAACACTCCTCACTATGCAATCAAGATAAAATGATGTCACCTCTGTCAATGGGCAACCATCATAGTCCTGGTGAAGCAAATCAGCTGCATGGGATGAAGTGATTGAATTGCTTTTAGGTGAGGGAAACAAATCAACATAAGTACAAATATCTATACTGGATGATGCCCCACATATCTCTTATGACGATGATGGAGTAGTGACGTGATTTGTCACAAAACTCTCAGAAAAATCAACTATCTCATCATAAGAGCTCTCAACCAAAATAGTCATCCCATCTGAATTAACTGCACCAATATCTATGATGGATGTAACCACATCCTCAACCTGCTCACAGCTATGAACCATGGGTGTATGCTTCTCACCAACTGTTGCCATGGAAATCTGAACTATATCAAAAGATGGTGAAGACTATGCTAAACTCAACACCATGGTAAGCTTCTCAATCTATAACTATGACTCTTGAAGGGCCAACTGGGGACTCTGCAATGAGTCCATAGTCACCTCAAACTCATGAGTGAGCTCTTCAACCCTTTCTTCCTTTCCCTTCAGTGCATCATAACAAATACAATCCCACTTGAGAAGAAAGTCCCTATCAACAAGTAACTGCAAATAATGATGTTTCATTAATCCAATAGCTTCTCGTAGTGTATGGAACTCTACTAGGGAGAGGCTACTATCACCGTGCTCATTTGACATAGGAGCACTCCAACCGTAGGTTGTCAACATCTGTCAAGCAACATCAAAATGCTCCAAAGCTGTAACAATCATTTCATCACCAACCTTCAACTACCCCACCAGATGATGATACCCCTGTGACTCATCATTTCCACCCAAATCCGCACTATAGTAAGAGGCTGAATCCTCATCACTCACCTTATTATTTGTAGCATCATTTGTGTTGTCATCAGTGCACACATCAACAACCAAGGTATTGCTGCTATGTACCTCAATGGATGGCTTAACTGATAAGGTAGAAGTTGTCAATATGACAGTATCTTCACACACTTCCACTCCCAATGTAACTGTATTACCTTCCAACTCATGATCTTGGGGTCTTGTGCCAACACATGAACTTTTTAACTTATTTTCTAAGATCTGATTTGAAAAATTGGACTCATCATGACATGAACCCATATCACACATTGCAACATTAGTACCCAAATCTTGAGTACCTTTATGTGACAACTCAATAGAAGTATTTTGCACAAGTGAAATCACGGCTGTCTCATGTTGTTGGAAAGTTTTATCACTGCTGTCATGAAAATCAGAACTATTAGCAATGTTGATAACATCCTCTGGAATGTTGTCAATATCATTTTGTGGCTCCACCATACTATTTTCTTAATGTAAAATTTCCTTATCAACCACCATTTCATTTTCAACCCCATGTCCATCTATAGGTTGAAGATCATGATCTGCTAACTTATCACATTTTAAACCAAACTCATCATAGAGACTTCTGGATACTTTACCTATAGAGACCTCATGTTTTGACTCAGATTCTTCATGATTACTAGGCTGGTCAGATTTTTCAGGTTTTGAATCCTCATTGGGTGCCCACATTATTCTATTCACCTTGCCCTTAGGTCTCAAAATGCAATCATGGTTTTCATCGTAAGGCCCTTTGCAATAGAAACACAAATTCTTTTTGTTTTGTAGTGTTGGGCCTTTGCTAGTAGGAAGTGAATTGGTTCCTTTAGGCCGTCCAAACTTTGAAAGCGTCTGCTCTAAACACAACTCTTGAATGAGCTTGTATTGTGATTGTTCAAGTTATTTCAATGCCTATTTATCATTGACCAATGTTGTCATGAAGCCCATTTTCGCTACCTAACTAAAAACCAAATTCCACTGATGTAATGTCCCTTGCAAGTTCAGGTGTAATTTTGCAGTTCTAGCACTCAGAGATTTTGTCAAACACTTTTAATGCAATGTGTTGTAGGTGGTTTCTTGTGTATTTTGATGCATTCAAGGCTGACAAGCTCATAAAAAGACTTATATGACTAATTTGAATCCACAAGAGAACTGCAACAAAGGTGCAAAGATTACTTCTGATTCCTCAATCTGAAAATGACTTGAGTTTCATGCGTAACACTCACATACAGTAGTGAGGAATTTTAACAAACACTCGGTATACAACTCCCAACCCTCTTATGTTGCAGTTTGTAACCTTTACAAACTTGACAACAATGCAAATACAGATTGCCTTCAATAAATGGGCAATTTAACAAATGATAGACAATGTAAAATAAGACAGTTACTATGAACTGTTGTGTTAGCAATATTATATGGTTGCTGCTATAAGTGATACATCCCTTGCCAATGATTTACTGATTCATCTAAATGTCTACACACTGAATTGGTGTTGATGGATGTTGCGATGCTCCTTGGTAGCTACGTATCTCCTTACATCTTCCCTTTGAAATGATTTCAATACTCTTAATCGAATGCTTTTGTTTGTTTCAAAAGCAGCTCCTGATAGTCACTTATTATTTCTTACTTTAATTTCTTAGATGCATCTTATATATGAAAATATGAGTTTGTCTTTTCCTAGTGCTGGTCTAATTAGCGGCTCCCAACAAATACGCCTTCTTGCAAAAATTAATATGGAGCTATTAGATAAATTGCTCCAACCAAGGTTTGTCGGCTTCTCCACATGAGATCGAATACTTATGTATTTATGTCTTTATCTAGCTCCTCCCGACAAGTGAATTTGATTGATTCCTCCCAAGCAATAATAATCTAGTTTTCTATGCTAAGTCACTCCATTCACTTCCCACGTCCTGTCTTGGTCTCTTGGTAGAATGCTCAAACAGATGCAAGCTGCTCCTGATGAAAAGCAATTCTTTATTGTCTTTTTTCTCGAATATGGTGTCTCATTCTATTTTTTGTCATGTTCGATATATTATATCTCCTCAAAATATGACATTCGCTTTTTTTTCAAAGTCATCCTCCAGAAAGTCTTTAGCGGTAGAAGCAACCTTGTCGATCTCCCCTTAATAAATTTGTTTCCTATTGATGACGTGAAGCAATATCGTCTTTATGTGTTGCGCTCAAATGGGAAGAAGGTGTCGAAACCTCATAGAGGCATTCCTTTTGATTCCTTTATTTTACTTGCTGATCTGGAAGATTTATTTTGTCTTACTCCAAATCGCACTTTCAAAACCTTATCTTTGACTGTATTGATGAGAAGAAGGTCTCCCAACAATTGCGTCGACCTTTCCACAACTCAGATCTCTTTGTCTTATTTCCAACGTAGCTTCCAAACCACCTGGCAGTAGCCGATTTTATTCCTTGTTTCTTCTAATTGTGATATTTTCCCAAATCGCAATTTCCGCTAATAGCCACAATTTGACTTTTCATACAGCTCCTTACTTTCTTGGTACTAGGAATAGTTGTTGGATATTATCAGGCTCTTTAAAATTACTAAAATATGAAATGATCTATCACCCATGATATTGAACCGAAATACCCTGAATATAGATCAGATGCCCGACTGTGCAACTATAGTGTTTGTAACAATATCACCTGTATTTGATAATTAATATATATATATATTTTTTAACCCCTATATTATGAATATTTTCTTTCATCTCATCAAAATTTTTCCCAACTCAGGATGGCAGGAAACCGCTCTAATACCACTGTAAGAGACCTGCCTGTCTCTACTTCTATTTTTATGCTAAATGATAAGGGTTTGTAATTTTTTCATATTTTCTCATAGTTTTCCAGTAAAAAAATCATATACAAGAAATGTAAAGATAAACCCTACTGCAACAATGCAATTAATTTATTGATTTTTTTCAAAGCTTTTACAAATATGTGCATACCTGAAAATACAATCTCTTGTAGATCTGAAGCAATAAATCTGATGAAGCATAGACTTGACTTCTGTATGAAGCCAACAGTGAACACCTTCAGCTGATATTTCACAACCTCAGATTGTTGATATAGTGGAGAGTCCTCGTTCTCCAAAGCTGATACGCTGGAAAAAACCCTTGGGCTCCCTTCCCCAAATGCCAAAGAGAAGTTATCAAACAAATATCAACTAATCAATTCTGAATTATCTCCAAATGATCCCCTTAAGATTCTTTTATACTTTTTCTGGAGGAGCTCGTACACTTTTCTCACCAATGTGGGATAAAAAATAATAGGCCAATCCCCTCCAATTTTCCTTTTAAATCATTTTAAAATAATATAATGTTTTCACTTTGGAATATTAAAATATGTCCTTGATATTGGTGCCCAAGTAATTAATTAAAATGGCCCCCTTTTGAATGATGAATGGACCCTCAAGTCATAAAGTACAAATATAATGTTATAATATAATATTAAAATATTAATTATTATTAAAGTCACCTTTAATAATAATTAAACGTTATAACATAGGAAAAACTCCTTATTTCACCAACTCAACTGAATTTGGGAATCGACACTACCAACATATGAACTTTAGGTGCCCTGCTATAAATAGAATTACTTGCCGACTGACTTACTATAAATAGTAAGTATATGAAACTAAATCAACTGAAGGCTACTTGAACCTACACGAGATGCTAAAGGAGAGATTCCTCTAATCACCACCCAAAGAGACCCTCTAACTAGACATATTAGCCTACGAGGGCCAGGAATAGGCTAAAACCATTGAACTCTAATGCTCACAAAATTGGGGACATTACATCATCCCATTGATCTAGTTCCAGGGAGCTAACCATTGAACATCAAACCTTACAAGTACCCACACATACAAAAAAGTGATAGAAAAAATTGTTGAGGAGATGCTAGAGGCGGGAATTATCAGGCATAGCGAAAGTGCTTACTCCTCACCTATGGTTATGGCATGTAAGAAGGATGAAACTTGGCACATGTGTCCAAATTATAGAGTTCTCAACATGTAAACCATTAATGATAAGTTTCCTATTCCAGTAATTGATTATTTGCTAGATGAATTGAATGGTGCTATGCATTTTACCAAATTAGATCTTAGATTTGGTTATCACCAAATTCAGATTAAGGATGAACATATTTGTAATACAACATTTTGGACTCATGAGGGTCATTATGATTTTTTGGTGATTCCATTCAGTCTTACCAATGCACCATCTACATTACAAAGTTTGATGAATTCCATTTTTAAGAAGTTCTTGAGAAAGTTTGTGTTATTGTTCTTTGATGATAGATTGATTTATAGCAAGACTTGGGAAGAAAATTTGTAGCATGTAGATCAAGCATTACAAATACTCAAAGATCACCAACTCTATGCTAAGCCACCCAAGTGTGCTTTTGGTCTTAAGGAGGTGGAGTATTTGGGACACATAGTTTCACATGAAAGGGTAAAGGTGGACCCTAAAAAAATTAAGGCTATCATGGAATGGACTATTCCAAAAACCATTGAGAAATTGAGGGGTTTCTTGGGATTGACAAGGTACTACAAAATATTTTTGAAGAATTATGGTGATATAGTAGCACCCCTCACCACTCTATTGAAGAAGGATTCTTTTCATTGGAATGAGTCCCCTAATGTAGCATTTAAGAGATTGAAGGATGCTGTGTGTACAACTCTAGTGCTTGCTACTCCTGACTTCACCAAGGAATTCATTGTAGAATGTGATGCTTTTGGAAATGGGATAGGAGGAGTTCTCATGTAAGAAGGTCAGCCAATTTCTTTTGAGAGTCATCAATTAAAGGGTAAGAATCAGCTAAAACCTATTTATGAGAAGGAAATGCTAGTGATCCTTCACATAGTTAAACAATGGAGGCCTTATCTAATGGGTAGACACTTCAAGGTTAAGACAGATCATGATAGCCTAAAATATATTTTGGAACAAAGATTAACTTCTCAAGAGCAACAAAAATGGGTCACTAAGATGTTAGGATATTACTTTAAGATTGTATATAAGAAAGTGTAGCATAGAAAATTGTACATTCTTGAAGAAAGAGGCAATTTAACGCTTAATTTGGAACTATTTTGGAACCCTTGCATTAATTGATCTTTAAACTCACCATTTATAGGCCCCTAGGACCCATTATTTTGGATCTTGAGGCTTATTCCACTAAAAAAACATATGAATCCCAAAAAATAACACTTAAATCATTTAAATCCCAAAAACCCACCTCAAAAACCTTAGGTGGGACCCATTTTCCATCTTGGGTGAATGAGTCCCCTCTAGTGGGACCCATTCACCAAGAGTAGTGAATGAGTCCCTTTTGGGGAAATTTTCAGCTTTGAGCAGGAAATTCACTGACTTAATTCAAATTTCTAGTGGATGTCAGCCTTTGAGGTCTAAATAATGATTAATTAGGTGTTAATTCCTATAAATATAAGTTTTTAGGCCATTTTCAAGAAATCTAGCAATTTTTAATAAAAAAATTCAAGAGTCAAGTATTGAGAATCTTTCACAAGAAAAATCACAAGTCTATTTGTAGCAAAGTTGAAGCTTTGGGGAAACATTCAAGGTCTTCAAACTAACTTTTATTCTAGATCCAACATTATCAAGGGTTAATCATCGATGCCTATGGAGAATCATGAAGAATTCTAGGTTGGAGAGATGCAACTAGCCATCAAGCCAAGCCTAAGGACTTATTTTATGAAGTGATCCCATCTTCCATTGTCTCTCTAATTTTAGCCTAAGGAAGGTTTGCATATCATTGAGATTCATTTGAGGTGATTTAGGATTTATTAGAGTGATTCTTGCATTATTCAAGTTTCATTCATGCATCTTGTTCGTGCATATTAGAATAGGGTTGCATCTTGTTTCAAATTTCCTAGTCTTAGACACACTTAGGGCTAGGGTTTTTCTATATATTCCATTATCTCTTTCAAGGTTTAATTACCAAACTATGGGTTTGATCAAGGAAAACCCCCCATTAGCAATCAAATTATATTATGTTTTGTATGAATTTTTGCAGATCCAGATACCGGTTTCAATCTAGGAATAAAGTGCAGCTGTTGGAGTATAGATTAGTAATTTCAATTTTTAGAAAAGTGGAACAAGACTGATTCATCATTATGGTTCGAATGAGTCCTACTAGGGGTTTTTGTTAGACCAGTTTGTAGATTCTAGTACACTTTTCTCTTAAACAAATTTCTGGGTAGAGACCCTGATCTGGGACAGATTTGCCCAAGTTGGCAAATGAGTCCCAGTTGGTAAAAAGTCAACACTTCTAGATTTTTAGAGCTACTTTTAGTTATTCTAAGATTTCTAGGAGAACATCATTTACTATTATATTTCCCTATTCTGTTATGACTGTATTTTCAAAGCAATTTATAGGTCATTTAGGTCTTTTTTCATTTCACACTATGTTTTCAAACATCTACCTTTTCTACGTTTGGGTATGTGCAAGATCATGATGGGCCAAAAAGTGGCGATATGATGGGTATGTGTAGGGTATGTGCCTGATGAATTTTTTTTACCCAAAATTGATGAAACAAAAAAGGTTTTTAAAGGACATTCTTAGCTTTCCACCAATATAAACAATGCTTTACTTTGAATTTAATAAATAATTATTATTCATTTTCTATTTGAATTATGATTAAAGTATTGATTGATAGGCTAATTGAAAAACATCTATAGCTTTCAAATGACATCACATTTTTTGAATCCAAAAAATGTGCCACATTCTATGCTACATTATATTTTTTAAAAGTTGTAATAAATAATTCATAATTAATTATTTACTTGGAAAAAAATTACTAAAAAATATGCATCACATCAAGACATGAGTCCTCTACTTATATCTAAAATATTATAAAAAAATATTATCATTTTTATTGTGGTTTGGGTGGTCAGACAAACACCTACTTATTTTTTCCTTGAAATTTAAGTATTACTACATTGAAATTTCAAATTTTCACCAAATAGAATTTAAAAAAAACCTAGTAATTTAGAAACTACATTCAATTTTCTACAAATTCTATTGTTATATATTTTTGAAATAATATAGATAACTTATTCAAATTTTTACGTCAAGTTGCCTAACTTTGATTTTTTTGAATTTTTTGCCAGTTAAGGGCTTGTTTTTTCCATGATGATCTTGCACATACCCATTTACATTTGGTAGTGAATCTCTTTTATCAATTTTCAGCATTTAGGATAATCCCCTTTGACATATTTCAATCAACTTTTAATTGGAATCCCAAGGGTTTTTTCTTGAGTGAGCCATTACGATTTTTGGTACCTCTCTCCTTTTAGGTTCAAAACCCTAGAAGTGTATGAGAGGACCCATACATCCAAAAATATTTGGTTCATTTTGGTGAACCTGAATTTAGAGCATCATATTTCTGATTTGGAGAACATTTACACCCTAGATTTAGTTTGCATTGCATTTTTCATTATTTAAATTGCATTTTAGGGTTTCAAAATTTGCATTAGTGAAAAGCTCATTTAGCTTGCATTATTGCACTTAATTGCATTGAAAAATAGTAAAATTTTCAATCTACATTTTAGATTTGCATTTTATAGAATAGATCACATTTTAGCTTTCATGTGATCAGAATATAAATTCAACAACTGCAAGCTCCCTAATTCCTCAATATTAGCATGAATGTATTCCCTAATGTATTCAATATGCAAGACACCGTATGTAACAGATGAAAATGCACCTAAGGGCTTGGTCTCAATAGATTTGAAAGGATCCCACTTGAATTTCAAACGGGGTCTATACTTGACTTCAACTACCAATGGAGTAGCCATTTTCACAAATTCACAGATTTACAAGTTTTCCCAATAAATACCTTTTTTCCATATTAGGGTTTGATCTACGAATCACCTTCACATTTGAATCCTCCCAAATTTTTCCAAAGTTCACTTAAGAGCTCTCCAAACTTCTTCTTATCAAAATGCAAAGTGACAAACGAAAGATAGAAATGACCTTTTATCATTTTCACAACTAACCTTTTTGACGTAATAAATGCTTTTTCCCTAACTCATCCTGATACCTTGTTTCCATACACTGTGAGAGATAACTCTTCTACAAACCTTCAATTCTACATAAATACTCTCTCCAACTGTTCAACAACATCTATAGATCATCAATGCAATCACAACACTCATCCACATCCTGGTGTCAATTACCGGTAGGGGGTTTGAAGGATTTTCTTGACAACTCCCCTAGGTCAAAGGCCTTAGTCTAATTCCTGAAGGAATTACCAAAAGTTGATTCTAGTGCTAGTTCATTTCCTATAATATAGGGATTCTTCTTCACCCATGTCTTCTTCATCTACTTCCTAATCTAATCTATAGTAACTTTCCATTTTCCTTTTTCATCCTTGTGCATGTTTCTTCTTTGATTTAGTTTAACTTTTTTGCAAAATATAGCAGTATGATTGGTTTTGTTGCAATTGTAGCACACACCATTTCTTTGTCCAGACCAGTTGTTCCACTGATTTTCTCTTGATCTACATTGGTTAGCAATATGGCAAAATCTATTGCATGTATAACATCTAACATCTCTATAAAAGTTGTTCATCATATTTCTACATTCATTTGAATTATGACCATACTTGTTATAGTTAAAGCACTGACCAGAGAATGATGGGCCACTTTAATTCATTCTACTTCTAAATTGAGCCACCATATGACCAAATTTATTGCAAACATAATAGTTACCATTAAATCTTTGAGTATTAGGTTGTCTTGCCATATATCTTTCAAGTTGATTCATCTTATTTCCTTGTCTAAATCTCCTTTGTCCAGATCTAGAACTTTCTCATTTCTCATATCCAAGACCTCGATTGTCACCAAAAAACCTCTAACTTTTAATTAGTTCATCAAGCTTGGCTGAGCTAATCATGAAATTCTCCTTGAATTCATTTGTTGTAGCAAGTTCATCTCTAAGATCATCAATCTTCTTTTGAAGTTCTTGTTCATTATGTCCGAATTGTTCTAACTCAAGTCCCAACTAAATGAATCTATCAATAATTTGGTTGCATTCTTAAGATTTCTCTTTCAAGGATTGAGCAATATTTTATTCATTCCTCTTCCTATCTTCAATCTCCTTGGTCATCCTCATCATAATAGATTCCATCTCATGCTTCAAAACTGTATTATCCCTAGAAATTTTTTCACATTCTTCTATCTTTTCCTTCACGACTTGACTTATTTGTTCATCTACAATGTGTTTACTATCTTCCTGCTTGATCTAATCACAAAGTTCCCTTCTCTTCTCCCTGGACTTATTGATTTTTTCTTTCAAGGACTCAATGAATCTCTCAGCATTCATGAGATTTTCTTGTAATTCCTAGACTTCATATTTTGACTGGTTAAGATCATCTAGGGCCACCATAAGTTGTTGAAGATTGCTTGAATCCATTGAAATACTTTCCAAGATCTTCCTCAAGATTTTAAACTTCTTCCAAGGAGCCTTGCTCTGATACCAATTGTTGAAGAGGGGGGTGAATCAGTGTTCTACAATTTTTAACTTTATTAATCTGATCCTTAAAGTACTGATAACATTCAACCAAAATAAAGATGCATGAACATAAGAAAAATAACCACAACACCATAACAAAAGGATTTTTACATGGAAACCCTATTAGGTGAGAAACCACGGTGGAGGTCAATCCACAATATTGTCTAAGTATACTCAAAAGGAAAGTTTACAAAATGGGAATGCACTTGCATTTAGGCACACTACCTAGAGCTCATTGCTCAAAAAATGAAAGGCTTACTTCCTTACAAAAATTTGGATTACTTCCAAGGATTTAAACTGAGAAATCAACATCTAAAAATGCTTGATTACAGTTTCGGTTAGGCTCATCGATCGAATTCTAGACCTTTTGAATAAATCTGCACTTTTGCTCTATTATGCTTCAACTTGAATAAAAAAATCCTTAATGCACAAGTGAAACTATGCATAATCGCTCCACTAACCTTCTAACATTCACAACATACGGGTATGTGCAAGATCATCATGGAAAAAATAGGCCGTTAAGTGGCCAAAAATTCAAAAAAATCAAAGTTAGGAAACTTGACGTACAAAATTGAATAAGTTATCCATATTATTTCAAAAATATGTAAGAATATAATATGTAGAAAATTGAATGTAGTTTCTAAACTACTAGGTTTATTTTCAAAAAAGAAAAATCTATTTGGTGAAAATTTGAAATTTCAATGCAGAGTACTTAAATTTCAAGGAAAAAATAAGAAGTAGGTGTCTGTCTGACCACCCTAACCACAATAAAATGATAATATTTTTTTATAATATTTTACATGTAAGTAGATGACTCATGTCCGGATGTGATGCATATTTTTTTATAATTTTTTTCCATAAATAATTAATTATGAATTTTTTATTACAACTTTTAAAAAATATAAAAAACTTGTATGTCTGACCAACTTAACTTGGTCAAAACTTCATGAAATTCAATTTTTCTTTTTTTAATCCTATAGTATGCGAAGCATAGAATGTGATGCATTATTTGGATTCAAAAAATGTGATACTGAAAGCTATAGAGGTTTTTCAATCAGGCTATCAATCAAGGCTTTAGTCATAATTCAAATAGAAAATGAATAATAAATATTTATTAAATTTAAAGTAAAGCATAATTTATATTGGTGGAAAACTGAGAATATCCTTTAAAAACTCTTTTCGTTTCATCAATTTTGGGTAAAAAAAAAGTCGTCAGCCACATACCCTACACATACCCATCATATTTCCACTTTTTGGCCCATCATGATCCTGCACATACCCATACATCAACTCACTTCAAGCATACAACAAAATGATATAATCAATCACTTATATATATCCGCTATTAAGGATTTAATCGCTTCATGTCAACTTCAACAAAATAAGAAATATTTACAAACTATTGGCTTAAATCATGCATAATATTCAATGAGCATCCACAAAAGTCACCCACAACATAGTGAGGACCCAAATCAAAATGCTCAAACACAAATATACTTAAACAATAACTCCTCAAATATCCGCAACATGCTACATTCACCAAGTTGGCCTTCATACACTGATGAACAAAAAATTACTCAACTAGATCTTCTAACTTACACTCAAGCCAATACGAGGCATGAATATTTATAGATAATACAGACCATGCATCGAAATATCCTTCTTGAGATCCACAACACAAAATAATAACAATTTTTTTCATATGAATCAAAGAACAAAAATCTCTCAGATGCTCTATTCTAGCTTAATAGATAATCACTAATTTTCAATCTGTCTTCTAGTATGATCAAATGATGATGTGTGGATTGACTTACTAATAAGGGTTTCCATCAATGACAACACTAGAAAAAATGTGCAGTGTCTCTTGCTAACATAAATTTCCCAAGTCAAATGTGTTTCCCTTGGGAGATACAATTGATATAGCAATGGACATAGATGATAAAGAAAAAGTCATCAAGATAGGGAAGTGCCTTGATGATGAAGAACAAGAGGATACAACTCTACTCCATGACTTTCACAAAAATTTTGATTGGAAATATTTTGATATGGTAGGAATAGATCCGAAGATAGTAACACACAACATTGTCCTTGTTGAAAATGCTAAGCCTGTTCGACAAAAGATATGAAAGATGAATCCTGAAATAGCCTTGCTTGTTAAAGGAGAACTTGAGAAACTTCTTGATGCTAGTTTCATTCGACCTATTGATTATTCTCCTTGGATCTCAAACATTGTCACATTTGCAAAACTTGGCAATCGTATTAGGATGTGTATGGATTTTTTTGACTTGAATAAAGTCTCTTTAAAAGATGATTTTCCCCTTCCTAATTTCAACATGATAACGTATTCAACTATGGGACATGCTCTATTGTCATTCATGGATGGATTTTCTGGATATAATCAAATCTTCATCAACCTAGAAGATTAATATAATACATCATTTACAACTGTTTTGGGGACATTTTGTTGGGCTATAATGCCGTTTGGATTAAAGAATGTAGGTGCAACCTATCAACGATTAATGAAATTGATATTTCATGATTACATTCATAAAATATTGGAATATTATGTTGATGACATCCTAGCCAAATCTTTAACAACACAAGACAATGTGACTATCCTTCAAAGATCTTCGAATGGATGCAAAAATATAACATGAGACTAAATCTAAAAAAGTGTGTCTTTGGAGTAGATAGTGGAAAGCTTTTAGGGTTTAAAATATCTCACAGAGGCATTGAGGTGGACACAAATAAAATTGATGCTATAATCAACATTCCACCTCCTAGAAACATTTCTCAATTGTGCACATTATAAGGAAAAATTCAATCCATCCATGATTTTGTCACATCTTTAGTCAATCAAACATTACCTTTCACACATATCCTCAAAAAGGATGTGCATTTTGATTGTAATGAGGATTTTAAATAGGCTTTTTAGAGTTTGAAGGAATACCTTGCAACTCCTCATGTTCTACAACTCGTTATGAAAAGCAAACTATTCATTCTTTATATAGCTACATTATCCCATGCTCTTGCAACATTGTTGGTTGAACAAGACGAAAGCTGTAAAGAACATTCTATTTATTACATTATCCAGACTCTAATAGATTATGAAAAGTAATACACACCAATCAAAAAACAATGTTTGGCCCTTGTATTCACTACTAGTAAGTTGAGACACTATTTACTAAATGTGGAAATACAAGTAATGACAAAATTTGATCCTCTCAAACATCTTTTTAATAAAAATGACTTGTTGATGTGGTGTTTTGCACACTTTCTCAACACAAGTAGTACGTAGATGTACTACCTCTCTTGAAAGGAGAGTTTCAACCAGTGGGTTTCAAAATTACCCCAAGGTCTCTTAGGTTTCAGGTCATGACTCACATGGAATTCCTCAGTTGATGTTTGATGTGATTTTGATGGAAATCATAGGGAAAACTTACGAAACAAGATGAAATGAAGTGGATTTTGTAAATTGAGGTTTCTTAGATGGAATTTGATGTGCACTTTGTTGAAGGTTTGAACAACGCTTTGGAACCTTAATTTTTTCCTTTAGTTTTAACTTTACAATGTGCAATGAACCTTAGCATAGGCTATTTATAAAAAAAATGAAAAAAGGTAGGGAAGAGGAGAGTTTCCTAGATCTGCAACTAGCCATGAATAGTGATCATGGAGGTTTCTATTGTGGACAGCTTCGTTAAAACAAAGTTGCACTTAACTAGAAAGTTCACAATGTCATGAAATTTGTGCTATCTTTTAAGGTCTGCAAATTTTTTATCATTCATCCACCATATACATGCATGAGCAAAGATAAAAGTTTAAGGAAAATTTAAGTTTAAGTCCAGACTAACTTTACACAACCATCTACCAGTAGTAAACACCAAAAAGTATGGACAAGGAAGGAATCTACACAGCATAAATCTTCACAACCATAGAACAAAATTACCAAAAATATATCAAAGAAAGCTATAACTAACTAAACAACAATGTAAATCTAACTAGATCAACTAACTATTGGAGATGCATCATGAAACATGCAAAGAAACTAAGAAATCCACCAAAGTCAATGCATTTCTATTAAATTTTTTGTAGCATGTCATTACAACAACTCAACTCTCTTGAAAATGAGAGGAGATCCCCTATTTATAGTGCCCAAAAATTAGAATGAATAGCCAAGATTAATTTGCATTGTGTGGCCAAGATTCACTACAAATTAGGGTTCTACCTACCCCACAATATTTTACATTTTAAAATACACTTTTGTCATCATCCCTATTTTGTCTTCTAGTGGCAGCACTGTAGCACTTTGTCTTTTTGTTGATTTCCCTTTGCTGCAACTATTCTATAAGGAACTCTTCACCAATAATAGGGTTTCCCTCCTACTTCTTCAAAGCAGCATACTCCATGAACTTTAGAATTAGCGGCTGGAGCTTATCAACTTCCAAAATTTTAGATCATAACTTGATAACTCCATTCTTTGGATTGGTTGGTGAGCCTTTCCCAATCTTCATCATATTTAGCAATGTGGTCTCTAAATAATTCTCACTAGGTGAAGGCTCGAGCTGCAAAACTCAAGAAATAATTTCATTCGACATCCTGTCATCCATCTTCTTCTAGAAATGAGGCTTTATCTTCTTTGGATCAATTTGCATGATAAGAATTTCATAGCTTGTCATTAGCTTTAGGTATCGAGTGCAATCTGCTCTAACTTCCTTAGCCCACTCAATGTCTAGATCAACTTTGTTGAGCATTTTCTCCATCCTTTCCTTTCAGTTCATGAAATATCACTTCCATACATCCACTAGCCAGTGATCAACTTTCTTGAATGCAAGCTATTTTTCCCAAGTTACACTTAGCAGTTTGAGAATAGCCTCAATCTTCAAGTAAGTGGACTCATACCTCCTCGAGAAGTCAGTGCAGAGTTTCCTTGTACCCTCAAGACACTTCTGTAGATCTAAGAACTTGTTTTCTTTCCTAACAACATGACCAATGCCCATGTTCCCTACGTACAAGACCTGCTAGAATGAGATCTTCATGGTCTTATCCAGGTTCTTTCTCTTTTCGAGCTTGTCTATTTGTTCTTTTGAAAACAACTATGGTGGGGCTGAAGACGTGGTAGGCATTTCCTCTATTGAGGACCACTATTGGATGTAGGCCATTAGATCAACCACTTGTGCTTTGAGCTCTTCTTTTGAAATCTTATCTTATTGTATCAAATGCACCATCGTGGTGGACTCCTGCAGGTGCTCCACTTTTTTCTCTCTGGTGGCTATTCCTAAATCAATAGTGGAGACATTGTAGCTTATCCCTTCTATTCCCACCACTTGCATTGCTACTTGTATTGTCATAGATCTAGAGGAATCCATCATCACCTTGGATCTAACCCTAGGTTTATTTTCTTTCTTGGTACTAATTTGTGCTCGGGCTAAGATAGCCTCCAGTCTTGCTCAGGGTAGGAGCTTTCTTCTCAAGTTGCTTTTCCAGCCAGTCAGACATCTGAGATTTTCCTTTGGGTGACCCACGTCCACCCTCTTCTTCATTCCTTTTGACTTCAACTTCCTTGTCCTTGGAGTTTTCCTTCTCCACTCTAGTGTCTTCTTCTTCTTCATCAGAGTCTTAGAGGAACACTAGACATTTGCTAGGGGATTTAGTAGGCAATCGTTCCTTGAGACCTTCCCTTTCAACATCTTCTTCTTCCTTTTCTTCATTTTATTCATCATTCTTATGCCTACGCTCGTGTTCCTTAGGTAATTCTATTTCAAGGCTCTTGTCAATTCAAACCTCTTCCTTAGGTTTATTTTCTTCTATATTCTCCTTTTCCTCACGTAGAGGTGGCACATCATCATGCTCTTTCCTCTCTTTAACTTCTTGTCCCCTTGATAGAGGTACCTCTTCATCATTTTTGTGGCCTTCTTCTTCTTGTTCACCTATTGGAGGTTCCATCCTTTCCTCCATCTTATCATCTTCTTGTCTTCTTTCTCCAGAAGGTGGTCTTTCTATTTCTTCTCTGACATCCTTTAGTTGCTGAGCCAACTCTTCCTCAAAGTTAGGATCAGAAGTTTTCACAATGAATTTGGCATTGACATATTCTTCTTCCTCTCTTTCAGAGGATTCTACTTCCTACCATTCATGGACCACCTCATCAATTTGAAAATGTTGGTACTCTAGGTGCTTGTGATATTCATCTGCTTCCTCTTCCAATGATTTTGCTACTTCAATCTCTCACCTTTCCCATTTTTCTGATATCACCATTGTGGTATTCATCTTCGTGGGCTCAGTTGGAAGCTTTGAAATTGGAACATTAGCGAGGACATGTGCTAGGGTAGTCTAGATGGTTGGGTTTAGTAATACTTCAAAAATTTCTGAGGGAGCATTTTGCATGTCCTAGGAAAAACCTTTGGGAGTGAGAGTGTTGGTATTTAAATTGTTGCTACTACTAATGAAAGTGACATGGTTAGAGACCTGGAGGCAGAGTAGAGTGGAGAGGTGGTGGCGGAAGAACAATCCACCACCATGACTGGCCTAGTTGGTGAAGAAGAGGCAAGATGCATCGAGATGTGCACCACAGGCAGAGAGGTAACCACCATAGCTTGAGACATCGACAAAGGAGTAGCAACTATGGATGTAGCCAATGGAGACTTTGGCTGATCTGTTTCCATTTCTTCCCCTTCATGGAGTGGGTCCTCTTGAATAACAATCACTACATGGGTAAGGTTCACTTTCGGAGGCCTTCTTGGCATACACCTTTGGGTTAGGTTGTTTCTCCTTAGTCTCTTTTCTTTTCTTGGAGTGAGTGATTGGAGGAGATTTGGATGTTTCTCCTATTGAGGTTGGAGCAACTCCATCATCTATTGCACTAGGCTAACTTTTGAGCCCTTGATAGGTCAGGATGACCCCTTGCTCCTTCAATCAGACAACTTTCCCATTGACCCATTCTCTAGTACGAGATTTGATCATCTTAGTTATGATATCGAGGTCATCAACCTCTTGCTCGTCTCATTCTATCAGTGGAAGTGGTAGATTAACGACTGCATTATACCTAGGATCCATAATTATGCTCTCATCTTCTTCAAGATGATCGGGCTTAGGGAACAAGTTCGCCCTTTTCACAAACTACGTAGTCATTCACATGTAATACCTCATGCACACGTCCTTATCATCTTTGTAGTTTTCCCAGAAATCATCAACATGGTGCAAATGGGTGTAGTCAGGTCGAAGTGCCTTCCTTATATTCCCATAAAGGTCCATTCATGGATGGGCAGTATGTAGTCAGAAATGGTACTCGGCCAGCTCCTTTTCTAAATTTCCTACATGTTGAGAGGTATGTAGCTTATACATCCCTTGGCCAAAAGAAAGGGGATAAGGGATCCCTACCAAATGCTTGTTGCTAAGAAGGGTGTGTACATGTCACAGCTATCAAGAGAGTTCTAACAAAATAATCCAGTTGTTAGGGTACCAGGGTAGTTTGTTCAGCCTTTCTATGAAGCCTTGAGCATAGATGTATGTGAACTTGGGATACTTGATGAATAAAAAGGCATATTTTTTGAGGAAGGCCCGAGCACTATGGGAGATTCTCCTTTCGAAATTGCCTCTAAGAAACATGATAATATGACCTATGAGAGTGTCATTCACCTTGAAATAATGCCTCTTGAATTTTTTGAATTGCAACTAAGGGTATCTATCATATACTTTCAATTCCTGAACATATTATTCATCTGGAGCCCTGGACAATCAACTATATTGCCTTCGTTTAGCCAGTGAGTAAACTAGGTAAGATGTCATATGTAACTTGGAGGTCTTTTTAACATTCATGAACTACTCATGGAAGCAGTCATTGATGATTTTTCCCTAATATAATGTCATCTCCATAGCATCATCCTCCTATCTGCAAAGAATATTTTCAACAAAGTAGACCATCTATTCCTGAAAGTATATAGCAGTGGAAAGGCCCATTACCCTACTTAGTAGGGTCACCAGATCATGATAATCTTCATGGAAATCACTGCGGAAGAGCTCCTAGGGAACCTTAGTAGTGTTGCCCTGCTTCTCCTTGAGCCAATATTGATTTATAATCTTTTTACATTGCAAGGGTTCTTCATCCCACAAGCACTTGCAATCTTCGATGGTCGGTACTTCCATTTCCTCGAAGGTAGGGATGTGAAATGTCTTGGTTATTTCCTTGGGGGACCTATTAGCTAGAATGTCTCTATCTCTGTCTACTATCCTCTGGGTTTCTGGCTAATATGCTACCCTACAAGCCATTAATAGCTCAGGGGTGATAAGAGATGGAGGGAATCCTATAGCCTTAGCAATTCTACTGCTTCTGATTAACCTTGCATTTTTTGTTGTCAGATTGACTCTGACCCTTTGTTTAAATTCATCAATATCGTTGTGCCCAATGTTGGTATCTATAATCTCCTTCCAATCTGTGATGACCTTTGAATCCAACAGTTCTCCTTGAAATTGGTATTTCATTTGATCTTTGTCCTCTTTTCCACGAGGAGCTCTACCTGTTTTCTTTCCTTTTTCTTTTTTTGTGGCTTCCCTCGAGGGTCCTACACCTGATTCCATATATCCTGCAAACAAAAGTGTGATGAGCATAGTGGATCAAATGTTATCCGAAATCCCTATGGATGAAGTCAGATTAGATAATACATTATTCAAGAAATCAATCATTTACTCCAAAATGTTATTAGTAATTTGTTGGAAGGAATTTGGTCGATTCGGTTCCCAAGGGCCAGACTTCCTAGGAAAGATTATTGTTTTGAAGGGAAAACTAAGTAGGGAAATCTGCATATTTTCTCCTGCCTTCAGATTAAGATGATTTGAAAGGTTCAAGTAGGAGAGGGTCCCATTTGAGCACATGGGTTGAAGCTTGTTTCTAGATTGGAGGTCATTTGGATCATCATTGGGGCATTCAGAGTCACGAGGAGGGAAAGTTGTCTGAGGTTTGTTGTTTGAGACTGCTTTGATAAAATGCCATTTCGAGGGTGGAGTTCACGAGTCTAGGACCTACAAAGCTAAAGGGTGGTTGACATAACTATTTATCACTCATGTTTAGATCAAGAAGGCTAAGAAGTTGTTTAAGGATGGTCATTTAAAATGGAGACACTAATACATTTGACTACAAAATACGACGAAACTGTCCAACGAAATATGTAAAATTTGATGTTCGTTGGGTGCTTGTAAAATTTGATGTGTAATTTCCAATTTTTTGAAAGTTTATCCCCGACGTTCATGAAAATTTTGAGGAACCTTGGGTTCATTGAATTGTTGGCTATCAGTTTCGTCGATTTTTTGACAAACATGAAAAATTAAAAAAAATCAAATTGTGGCTGACATAAAGAAAAGTGAGTTCGTGCCTGATTTATTGCGACAATGTTTTTCTCTACTTGAGACAATTTGTGGAGAACTAAGGATGATTTTCTTGGGAAAAATCAGAAAAAATTCAAGAAGATATCACCAGGTTGAGGGTAATCATTGTCTTTTTGCAGAATTCAGTTGTGAAGTCAGATTTGTAGTTCTAGGTTTGAAAATCATATTTTAAAGCAACATCTCATCAGATTTCATTTTTAGAGGTTAAGGGTTTTGATAATTTTATGTCCAAATTTTGTTGTGTGGAATCACCATAAGATCACAACCGAGGAACAGATTCTTGTGACTGTAATTATGTGATCCATAACTCTATTGGTCATGTGGCACAGTTGTGCTATAACAAATACATGATGCATTCATGTGTGACCCAAGTTTAATGTGGCTATGTTGTGATAAAATGGAGGCACTCATATAATGTAGTTAATTCAAGTTGTATAATGTAGGTGTCAATCATCATTGGGTGCATTCAGGTTGTCTCAAGTTTAACAGGTTAGGATGTAATTATAGCATGATCAAAGAGTTATTACCTCTTGCTGCAATAAAGAGCCTATAACTCTGGTTGATATGTAGAGTGGTTGTGTTATATCAATTATGTAGTGCATTCAAGCACAACCCATGTTTAATGGGCTATTCTAGAGACTGATCAAAATTATCTAAACCTTATGAATGCTACTTGACATATTTTTGCATAATCTCAAATTCCTTCAGAGGCTTTTGAAGTATCAATGTATCCTATATAGGGTTTAGAATGATTTATTTTAATTAAAAAAATAAATAAATGATGTATTTCCCTATAATTGGATAATGTGGAGATCTCCTAAATCTGCCCCAGCACACAATCCTCTTTGGCATTGTATTCATTACTCCAACTACTAGGTTTTTGCATTTGACATCTCTAATATCTTCATGACCGTGGCTTTTAAATAGATCTTAGTCTTTGCTTTAATCCTTTTCATGGTAACCCTTGAGTTCCATAATCCACCTTCAATCTCTTCTAAGAACGTTGTCTTAAGCTAGATTTCCTAGTATGAATATAAAGCAAGTCCTTCATACTTGCCATTGTTCCAAACCACCACTCACTGCCTTCTTAAAATGTTGCCTCCATAAGCACAATAGCATGTTTTAAAATCATGGTTTCCAGTGATTGACCATTAAGGTCACCACTTTCATCATGAAGATACAATGAGATTTTTGTCTTCAAACTCAAGGCATTATAGGAGATAACATTGTGAATTGACATTATGCGATTCAATTTTCTTGCACGACATTGATTTGATAACTTCCTTTAAAGGCGGAGTGTGCACTTCCCTCTGCTTTTGCCAATCTCAAACAACTCACTCACTATCACTTGAAGATTCCTTTCATGAGAATCCTTCTATAAAATCAAACTATGCCCTATAGACTACCTACTTTCTTACTACAAGGGACTCATTGTTTCATGGTATTGTGGGTCTTGAGATCCTTCAACCTTATTGACACTGAATTCCTGATCCCACAAGGTATTCCACTATTCTCCCATATTTGATGAGTCTCAAAACACTGCTCAAACATGCAATCCACTACCTCCATTATGCAATATTAATGGCTAAGAAGAAACATTGAACCTATGATTACCACTATTACTTCATTTGGACAGTCATTCCCTGATTGCATTTGCTTGTCTAACACTACCAAAAGCATTTGAAAAACCCTTAAGGTTAGAAAGGGGGTAAGGAAACTCACTGTTAAAATCTCCACTTTACTATGCAAGGTTTGAGCTTTATTATCTTGTCACTGCTTAGCCTATTTTTGACTGTCACATCTCAAGTGACTATCATTCTTCTTATCATAGATTGCATTTACAAATTTCACTAAGCTACACAGTGTGCTTGTTATTGGCTATCTTTAAAATTTGGAAGATTTTTCATTATTACCTACAATGTCTCTCCAAAATGCTTTACAGGTATTGCAAGCCTCACTAATCCACTATGGTGTTGTTTATGTTTCCTCCTGAGGCCCTGAGGTTTGTACCCTAATCGTACTCTTACCAATGCTTCTATTTATTTTTATTAGGGCTCTCTCAGTGAGGCCTAAAGGGGATCACTTCGTCATAAAGTGACACATTGCATCTTTAACTAAAAGGATCGTCCATTATTGACATTAGCAATGATGATTCGACTTGTTTCCTCCTTAGATGAGTTATTTAACCTTACTTCTTCGCTACCTCCATTGTTGTGATTTTTGTGATCAAGTTCAATATTTTGATTTTAGGAGTGCGGTTTGGAAATAATATTGCGTCAAAAATTTAATAGAATGTTGGAATTAGCATTGTAAAAGTATTTGGGGTCGTTAGCTGGGCTATCTTCTCTTTTACAGGGGTGGTTGCATGAAAAAAAAAATTGGTGTAAAATATCGGAATTATTAGATTATGTTACCTGTATATGAATAAAAATTATTGGAGTGTGAGTTTGATATTTTTTAAAGATCTAAATAGTCAAGCTTGGTAAAAAAAATCATGTCAGATAATATTAGTCCAAAGCAAAATGAAGAGACAATTGATAGATTGTGGGCTAGATTGAAAAGAAAGGGTGATGAAAAATGTTATTGTCCTTGCAATAATTGCAAGGGCTTAAAGACGAGACAAATTTTAATCACAATAGGTGAAGGCATTTGTAGGCAACATGGTCACATTGAAGGGGGCATGATTATCATCCATTGGTAAGTTGTTCATTATATGTGTTTATATTGATTGAATTTGTAAATGTTTATATTATTTTAATGATTTATATATATATATATA
>VDFB02309336.1:0-15962 GCA_007258455.2 Sequoia sempervirens
CTGAGCCAAAAAGAGAGCTTTTGAGATTGGACAAGAAGCAAATAAAGACAAGGAAGTTGTTGGCCCTTCCAATCCTCAAGTAACACACATCTTACAAATAAATTCACAAGGCATCAGTGGTGGGCAACTTAGGAACCAACCTCAATCATCCCACTTGTAGATAGACCTTGTTGTTATAAGGACCCATCAAAAGGTAAAGACTATCATACCCTTCAACATCATTGAATACATGAAAAGGATGAAAGTAAGTATGCTAATGTGGGATTCTTTATCCATCCTAGGTTAAAAGGACTTATTGCAATCTTCCTTAACTGATTTAAGTGTTTCAAGTGATGTTCCAGTAGGTCAAGTCAAGGTTGTCCTTACAAATACACCTCAAGACAACAATAAATAGCCAAGTAAGGATGTCAAACCTCCCCCATTTTATGTGTCTTTGATAATAGGCGATAAGTTAGTTCATAACTGCATGGTAGATTTAGGGGCAAGTAGTTCTGTCATGCCCAAACAAATTGTCGATAAGTTAGGACTGAAATATCAACCTCTTGAGAAGGGAGTTGTCCAACTTGATGGGACAACCACTAGCAATGTAGGTGTCATCAAAGGTTTAAGCCTTACCTTACATGCTTGCCCAAATTTTTCCATCTCCCAAGACATTTCAGTCATTGACTTACAACCTTGCACTTTTCCTTATATTTGTTAAGAGACTTCATTGCCGAGATATGATGTTATTTGTCATCAGATTGGCCCCACATGGTATTCACAATGAGATATGGGACAAAAGTAGTCATCAAATCTAAATTACTTACCAAATATCACATTGAACCATATATTCCAAGTGTTTTTAATACTAATTGTGTTGTTTTTTATTATAATGAGCTTGTTGTTACTCAAGAATTCCAAGTAGAAAGTATACCAAACATGCTCTTAAATGAGTGGGCAACAGAAAATGTTATTCATAGGCCAATGATAACATTGAGAAGACTAGTTTGGGTGTATATGTGTTGCATGAACCTAATTCACTGATCCCAAACCTTGAAAAGGAGGTGGAACAATAGTTAGAACAATAAGGTCAAGTATGGAAAATTTTCTTTGATAGTTCTAGAAGCAAGAATGGTGCTAATGGGGGTGCAATGCTTGTGTCCCCACAAGGTGACAAATATTACTCAACCTTTAAATTTTCTTTCTCTTGTACTAACAACACTACTTAGTATGAAGGTTTAGTTCTTGAGGCTTGGAGTGGGCAAGGAAAAGGGGGATTGGTTGCCTGCAAGTTTATGGTGATAGTGAACTGATTGTGAATCAGGTGAGAGGTTTGCACGTCACTAAAAATGATTTTTTGAAATCTTACAAACACAAGGTGTGGGACATGATAGAAGAGTTTGATTCTTTCAATCTGGTTTCTATTCTTAGGGATTAGAATAGACATGTTGATACATTGGATGCAATAGGTGCTTAGGTTGATATTCCAAGTGAAATTAGGAAAGAAAAGTTGTAGCCATATGTTAAAATAGTCATTAGACCTTCTATTTTGGATAATAACATTCATTGGAAAGTTTTTGAGAGTGATGAATAGGTCTTAAGCTTTATGTTGCAAGAGGATGAATTTTCAACAGTAAACCAAGACAAGATCAAATAGCAATATGATGATCAGATCATCCAATTGAGGTCTAACTAGCCGCCCAAGGGTTTAGTCACCTTGGAATCCATTTTCAACACTGATGACCAGCTAAAAAAGAGTAAGACCATCATGTAGATCAAAGAAGAACATTACGAGGAACTTGAAATTTTTAAAGGTAAGCTCCTTAAAGTTGGTAAAATCTATTCACATGCAGATAGGAAAGCTTTCATTGCTCTTTTTCAAGAGTTTCAAGATGTATTTGCATGGGAATATTTTGATTCAAATGGTTTTGATCCACAAATTTCCCAACATACCATAGAGCTTGAGCCAAATGCAAAACCTATTAGGAAATATAGGCCTTTAAACCCAAAACTTGAGCCTCTTATGGTAAAAGAGTTGACCAAGATGGTTGAGGGAGACATCATTTTTCCAATTAAACATACCTCATGGATCTCTAACCTTGTCTCAGTTAGAAAGAAAACTGGTGAGATTAGGCTTTGTGTTGATTTTAGTGGCCTCAATAGAGCCTCATTAAAGGATCATTATCCACTGCCCTCAATGGAGCAGATTCTGCAAATTGTAGTTGATTCAGAAAGATTCTCATTACTTGATGGTTATTCTGGTTATAACCAAGTCTTAGTCAAAGAGGAAGATTAGTACAAGACTTTTTTCACCACAAAATGGGGCACCATGGCTTATAAAAGGATGCCATTTGTCCTGTCCAATGCTAGTGTCACTTTTTAGAGGCCAATGGACATGGCATTCCAAGGTATGATTCACAAAATTATACTCATTTACCTTGATGATGTAATGGTGTTTTCCAAGAAAGTTTATGAACATATATTACACATCTGAAGCAAGTATTTAAGAGGTGTAGGGAGCTTTTTATATCCCTCAACCCCAAAAAATGTATCTTTTCTATCCATGAAGGAAAGCTTTTAGGACATAAAGTGTCAAAATAATGGATAACCATTGATCCAAAGAGAGTAAGTGCCATTTTGGATCTACCTTTACCCATCAATAAAAAGGGGTTGCAAAGTTTTCTTGGAAGAATTAACTTTGTTAGAAGGTTTATTCCTAATATTGCCAATGTTTTGAAACCACTAACAATCATGATAAAAAATTACATGATTTAGTTGGACCAAATAGGCCAAGCACAATTTTAAAATTATAAAGGAGGGCTTAATGGTAGCTCCTACTCTGTGGTAAACCCAAAATTTTCAAAATATTTCATTTTATATTCTTTTGGTAGCATTGATATCATTTCTACAATGTTGGTATAACAAAATGATGTTGGTTTAGAACAACCCATTGCATTTTTAGTCAATGTTTAGAAGAGTATGAACAAAGACATAATTTTGTAGAGAAACACGTGCTTGCTACCATCAAAAGTCTGAAAAGGTTTAAACCCCTTATTTTTTAATAGAAAAGTTCATTTAATGGTTGCTCACCCTTGCTTGAAGGAGTTCTTGTTAAGAAGGGACCTAAATGAAAAGAGGGATGGGTGGATTACAAAAGTTATGGAGTATGGTGTTGACATTAAGGTAACAAAGCTTGTAAGGGGTAAAGGGTTGTGTGAACAGTTAGCTACAGGAGCTCAAAAGGAAGGAAAAGTAGAAAAAGAGGCAATTATGGTTGTTGATAATGAACTTACAGTTGATGCACCAACAATAAATGCAGGTTGGGTGCATGGTATGACTCACTTTTTGCAAACTGGTGAGTGTCCACTAGGTTTAGATAAAGCTAAATGAAGGTATTTCATATTGCAATCCATCCCTTATGTACTGGTTGGTAACATTATTTTTAGAAAGGATCTTAATGGTGTCCTTTCAAGGTGTATTGATCAACATCAGGAAGATAGAGTGCTTCATGAGTTCCATGATGGAACTGTTGGAGGTCATTTTCCCCAAGAAGAGCTACATGGAAAATAATGAGAGCTGACTATTATTGGCCAAGCTTGTTTAAAGATGCCCATTCTTGGGCCATAATATGTATAAAATGTGCCATTTTTATAGGCAAGGAGAGGTTGCTAGCTTTACCATTGCAACCCATTCAAGTAGTGTAAGGAAAGATAGATGCGGAAGCAACTCTCCTAATGCCAAAACATCAGGGAAGAATGCAGAGACACTTTTAAATTTTTACAATTACAGTCCAATTAAGATGCACATGAAAGAAATAATAGAAACAGAGAATTAGACATACACATATGAACACCAGATTTACGTGGGAATACCCTTACAGGAGAAAAACCCACCACACCAAGAGAAGTCACTTTGTATTGTAGTAATAAATATTACATACAAAGATCTAACTTATCTTTCTGATGTCATTTTATAGCAGCATTCACTATGATCAACCTCATACAAAAATTTCACATTACAATGTTCTCAGAATTGAATTCATCCACTGATCATACAACAACACCATCAATCTGTCAAACCATCGAACCCATCACAATCTACAATCACTGAGTATATCCATGTCACCCATGTCTGTCGAGCTTCCTCTCAGTAATGGCCGCAACAGTCCAACTACTAGCAGTTCCCATTCTGCTCCTAAATTGGTCAAACACAAGCCACGTAGGATGGTCTTCACTCAGTCAAAGCATTCAACCTATGTTGGCATGTCGGTGAGACACTAATCATGTCTCCCCAATGCTAATAAAGCCAACATTCGATATCACCAAGAATCAACACTATCGACAAGAGGTTCTACCGAGTTCAAAAAGTTATCACTCAAACTTCGCCTTGTCGCCAAGACCTCATACTGATGATCATCACTTGTATCATTATTGGCAAGACTTATCAATGTCGGTGAAACATCATACCAAAGCTCCAAAGTCACATAGACAATAGAATTCCCATTGGCAAGACTATTGTCCTTCGCTAAGAGATCATATCAAGCTCTTTATGTTATACTAAAACATCCAATAGTCGGCAAGACTTATCACTTTCACCAGGAGATCATACTGAGGTTCAAAGTTACTTCGAAGTGCTCATCTATCACCAAGACATATCACTATCACTGAGATGTTACTCTGAATTCTTAAGTCATACCGAGCACCAAACAGCAGTCGGCAAGACTTCATTCTGAAACACATGAGTTACTCCGATGACCGCAAGTGTATAACTATCGACAAGACTTCTCTTGTCGGTATGAGACATACCGAATGTCCAAGACTCTCCCCAACACCACTTGTCACCTAGAGTCTCCTCAATATATGATAAGAGTGGCCTATTGGCCAAAGATCTCCATTCAGTAGAAGGTTACAACGAATGCCACAGGTCACAACAATAACCCCAATCGGCAAGATAGAAGCAAGGTCACAAAGGACTGACCATCGTGTTGTTTCATTGTACCAGTCGCTGAGACATGGCTCCAGTCCATCCTGGATTTTGAGGTTCATTCATGAATTGAGTGTTTATTTCCCAATCTCCTTGCCTGACAAGATCACACAAAATTTTGCACCAAAAATGGCCTAAAATTTTGAGGTTTCCGTCAAATTCCCACACTGGCTCTGAATTCAGCCCATGCTCACTGAGTTTCACATTTGTCCCAGATTCCTTTGAGGTTTCTAATTTCCCAACTGATTCTTCATCTCACTTGAGAAGGAATGAGCATCATGCCTGAGTCCCATGAAACAGTGATTCTCACTCCACTGGCCTCAAAAGAGTCACCTTCCCACCAAACGAACAAGAACACAACATTTCACCAAACTATTTTCTTTTATACAAGCCCACCGAGGACAGTTTGCCTGCCATTTTGACTGAACTCATTACACTGTCTGTCACCAACATGTCTCATCCCGTGGACCTCCTGCATTGCTCAATGTCCCTATCACCAAACCATAGTCTGAATACTGAGAGTCCTCTGTGATTCAACTTGTTCCCAGTAGAAAGCAAACTCTGAAGTTCCCTTCAAATATCTGAAACCTCTCTTTACAACATCACAATGTGTCCTTCCAGGATTAGCCCTAAACTAACTAAGAACTCCCACTACCTGAGCAATATCTGGCCTTGTACAGACCATTTCATACATAAGAATGCCAACCACACTAGCATAAGGTACACTAGTCATGTCCTCCATCTCAGTAGGAGATTTTGGATAGTCTTCAACAGATAGCTTCGTTCCATGCAAAACTAGAACAACTAGCTGCTTGCAATCATCATGCAAAATCTCTCTAGAACAGTCCTGATATACTTACTCTGACTGAGCCAAAGTTTTCTACTATTCCTGTCCCTGGTTATCTCCTTCCCTAGAATATACCTTGTTGCACGAAGATCTTTCATTTCAAACTTAGTAGACAACTGAGACTTAAGATAAGAAATCATCAACTTACTATTGCCTATGAACAACATATCATCAACATAAAGAGCAATAATAAGAACTTGAACACTTTTAGCTTTGTAATAGACACAATGATCATATTTTGATCTTACGAATCCTAAAGACAATACAAAAAGTGATTTCAAAAATCTTTTGGTACCTACATTCTAGGAGATCAGCTTTAACTCCATAATGAGATTCTATTTAACTTGGTAAAACTAATCTTTTCTTACCTTTTTCAACAAAGTGCTTAGGTTGGGACATATAAATTCCTTCTTCCAACTCTACATGAAGAAACATTGTCTTCACATCCATTTGCTTGATCTCTAAGTCATATGCAGCTGCAAGTGACAAAAGAAATCTGATAGATGTCAACTTAGCTACAACATAAAATATTTCTCTATAATCAATTCCCTACCTAGGTAAATAACCTTGCAAACTAACCTCTATATTTTTGTACACTCACTATCCGCACTAATCTTTCTTTTTAAATACCCATTTATAGCCATTAACTTTTCTCTGCTGCCTTTTAGGCAAGGGGCACCAAACCCAAGTATCATTCTTTCTAATGATGCCATTTCTTCATTCATGGCTTCCAACCAAGAGTCTGAATCAAACATTCTAAATGCCTCTTTCACAGTCCTAGGCTCATCAGTGCTAGAAATTAAAGCATAGGCACAAGGAGAATCTATAAAAAAAAACCCATACCTATCAGGTTGCTTTCTTTCACGAGTTGATCTCCTCACTTGCTGAGGTTGAGGTTCTTCTTCTTCTTCAGAACTTTCAGAACTGCTTGAGCTCTCCTTAGTTTCAGGTATATTTTGAATTTTCAATTCCTCTTTCTCTAGTGTAGGAGGAATTTCAACTACAACCTTATTATTTTTAGACTTTTTCTTTGACTATAGATCCAAGCTAGAAGGCTTCAGCTCACGAAAGATTACACTTCTACTATATAGAACCTTCTCTGTATCAGGATTCTAAAGCTTGTATCCTTTTATGCCAGTACTATAGCCAATAAAAATACATTTGACAGCCTTGTTCTCCAATTTAGATCTTTTCTCATACGGCACATGAGCATATGCCTCATAGCAAAAAATATGAATATGTCTTAAAGAGGCCTTCTTACCAGACCATGCTTCCAAAGGTGTTTTCTCAACAAGAGAAAAATTTGGAAAATGATTTATCAAGTAACATGATATAGCAACTACCTCAGCCCAGAACTTCTCCTCCAAGCTAGTACTACTCAACATACTTTGTGCTCTCTCCATCACCATCCTATTTAACTTTTCTCAAGTAACCCATTTCATATGGGATATAAGGTGTAGTCTTTATGTCTTTTAACTTAATGGTCTTTACAATACCTCCTCTCAAAATCAATGTAATGTACCCACTCACTCATTATCGGCCCTTAACATTTTATTTTTCTCTAGTCCATTTTCATACATTCTAAATCTGCTAAACCGGATTCAAATACTTCGGATTACTTTTCAAAAAAAATAAACAAAATGTTCTTCTAATAATAATCAAATTGATGATACATAGTAATCTGACTTAGATACAAAGAAGGAACATTCACTGAACCAAATACATCAGAATGAATATAATCTAGCAAACTAGAAGATTTATGAGTATTGGAATAAAATGAAACATGGTGTTGTTTTCCATATATACAATGTTCATAGAATTCAAATTTGAGGTTACACCCTTTCAAGCCTCAACCAGGTTTTATTCTTGCCTTTTAAACCTTTCTCACCAATGTGGCTCTAGCCTCTACATGCTAGGAGCATAGTATTTTGCTGGAAGTTTAGCTTCCATAGAGTTTACACAATTAGGGAATACTCTTTTCTCCATGAGAAGTCAGGACTTTACAGACAATCAAGCATTGAAATGCAACAGGTGCATCCAAATTTTTGTACAAGGTACCATACAAGCACCCTCGCTAGCAACTATCGAGCCTCTAGTCATCTTGCAGCCATTTCTAGAGAACGGACTTGCACTAAATATCATCTTTACCTTACCAATGTAGCAAGTTTTGACCCACCTAGTATATGCATTACATCATTAATTCCTCTACTCTTCCACGTGGAACTGAATTCTACTCTTCCATGGCCAACAATTTCAAAGCTGAATCACTCTACAAGGGCCACCTTTCCACCATTGCATTCTTAATACTCGCGAACTAGTCTAGATAAGAGGACATTTATGGAAAGATGCTCCAAATCAACTGGCTTGACATCACTCCACGCCCGTGGTAGCCATAGTCAGAATGATAGAAACCAGATCACTTTTGAGAAGAATCTCATTTTCTAAGAATACTTTTCTTTCTTCTTCTTCCTCTTTTGCTAACTTTCTTTGGATAGCGACCTGTGTTTCCTACAATTCCAAGCTTCACCTTGACTTCTGCCGTGAGACTTGGATCTCCCTCCATTTCAATTTGACTTCATCCTCTCTTTCCTTTCTTCGACCTTCCCATAGCAAGGGCCTCCTTCAGCCATCTCAAAAATATTTCTCATCTCTTTTGATAACAAAGAAGCAACATCTTCCCATCTTGAAATTGGATGTTGTACTCCCAATAGCCATCACCAGGTGATCCCATGATTCTAGCAAAGAACACAATATCAGCATACAATGATCCTCTTCATCAATATTCACACCAACAAATGTTAACTGTGCAATCAACATGTTGAATGCATTCAAATGATTAGCTACAGAATCTCCTTCCCACATTCTCAAAGTGTACAGCTTCTTCCTTAGGAACACTTTATTCACCAAGAACTTCCCCTGATAAATAGATGCCAGTCTCTTCCACAAGGAAGATGTAGTCTTCTCTTCATACACATTGAGAAGAATGGAGTCTGCCAAATAGAGCCTTATCATCCCCTTAGACTTTCTATCTGTAAGGTACCAATTTTCTTGCTTCGTGCCTATAGGCTTCACTCTAGACAAGAAAATCCAAAGGTCGTGATCAACCAATAGATCTCCCATCTTAAGTTTCCACAACTCAAAATTGCTTCCATTGAATTTCTCTATTTCAATCTTTCCTGACATGCTAGCCATCTCAATCTATAATTCAAATTTGAAAAACTTCTACAAGACTCCTACTGAACAGAAATTGACACAAAAAAACCCAACGTACCCACAAGGATAACACAACTGGCTAGGCTCTGATACCACTTGTAAGGAAAGCTAGATGCGGAAGCAACTCTCCTAATGTCAAAACCTCAGGGAAAAATGTATAGACACTTTTAAATTTTTACAATTACAGTCCAATTAAGATGCACATGAAAGAGATAACAGAAACAAAGAATTAGACATACACATATAAACACCAGATTTATGTGGGAAAACCCTTACGGGAGAAAAACCCAGCACACCAAGAGAAGTCACTTTGTATTACAGTAATAAAGATTACATACAAAGATCTGACTTATCTTTCTGATGTTAGATTACAACATTCACTATGATCGACCTCATACAGAACTTTCACATTACAATGTTCTCAGAATCGAATTCATCCACTGGTCATACAACCACACCATCAATATGTTGAACCATCGAACCCATCACAATCTGCAATCACTGATTATATCCATGTTGCCCCTGTCTATCAAGCTTCCTCTTAGTAATGGCCACAATAGTCCAACTGCTAGCGCTTCCCATTCTACTCCCAGATTGGTCGAACACAAGCCATGTAGGATGGTCTTCACTTAGTCAAAGCATTCCACCTGTGTTTGAAAGTCAGTGAGACACTAACCGTGTCTCCCCAATGCCAACAAAGCCAACACTCGATATCGCCAAGAGTCAACACTATCGGCAAGAGGTTCTACCGAGTTCATAAAGTTATCGCTCATACTTTGCCTTGTCACCAAGACCTCATACCGATGATCATCACTTGTATTGCTATCACCAAGACTTATCGCTATTGGTGAAACATCATACCAAAGCTCCAAAGTCACATAGACAATAGAATTCCCATTGGCAAGACTATCATCCTTTGCTGAGAGATCATACCAAGCTCTTTATGTTATACCCAAACATCCAACAGTTGGCAAGACTTATCGCTTTTTCCAGGAGATCATACCAAGGTTCAAAGTTACTCTGAAGTGCTCATCTATCACCAAGACACATCGCTATCTGAAGTCTTATGTCATACCGAGCACCAAACAACAGTTGACAAGACTTCTCTCCATCACTAAGACCTCATTTTGAAACACATGAGTTACTCCAACGACCGCAAGTGTATAACTATTGACAAGACTTCTCTTGTCGGTATGATACATACTGAACATCCAAGACTCTCCCCGACACCACTTGTCACCCAGAGTCTCCTTGATATACGATAAGAGTGGCTTGTCGGCCAGAGATCTCCATTCAGTAGAAGGGTACAATGAATGCCACAGGTCACAGCAATAACCCCAGTTGGTAAGACATAAGCAAGGTCACAGTGACCAGATCATTTCAAAAGGTTTCACAGCTAGTCAGCCAGACACAAAGCATGTCACACCGACTTGGCTTTCTTAGAGGTTTCAGCTTGTGGGATTGAGGCATATATTTCCAACAAGTAGAACAACCCTTCATGAGATGGGGCATTGATTTTATAGGTGTCATTGACCTTCCTTCAAGTATAGGCCAGAGGTGGGTACTTACTACAACTGATTACTTCACAAGATGGACTAAAGCAGTGGCCTTGAAAAAAGCCAACAAAATTGTTGTTTTAAATTTTTATGATGATTTAGTAACCAGATTTGGGGTACCTGAATCAATCACTTCTGATAATGCTTTGGCATTTGTTGGATTAAGAGTAAGTGATTAGGCTATAAAGAGTGATATTCACTTGAATACCTCTTCAAATTATTACCCTCAATTTAATGGTTTGGTTGAATCAACTAATAAGAACCTGATTAGAATCATTGAAAGGATTTTGGAGGATAACCAGAGAACTTGGCACAACAAGTTTAAATCTTCCTTATGGGCAGATAGAATAACTCCATAAGGATCCCTTGGAAATTCCCCTTATATGTCGGTATATGGTAAAGAGGCAAGGTTTCCTTTATCTATTGAGCTTCCAACTCTTGACATAATGAACCAACTTGAATTGTTTAAAGAGGAAGATCCAATGGTTATCAGATATGCACAACTCATGGAGCTAGATGAAACAAGAGATAGATCCATGAAAATAATGGAGCTGCATCAACTCCAATAAAATAACTTTTTTGACGAAAGAGAAACACCTAGGGTGTTTAGAGAAGGAGATTTTGTCCTTAAATGGGATGAATTAAAGACCAGGCAAGTGGAAAGCACACTAAATTTGATAGCATCTGGAGTGACCCATTTTTCATTACTAACTGCAAAGAGCATAATTCCTTTCAACTATTATCAATGGATAGAGAAGCTCTACCTATCCCATTCAATGGGATACACCTCAAACTCTATTTTATGATCTAAAATTTGACTTATACAAACTAGAGTAGGTTTTATTTCCTCTAAGTGTTGGCACACACTAGCTAGATGCTTTTTAATTTTTCCCTAAGTGTTGTTTTTGCATAGTTAAGTAGTTTTCTTTGTTTTTTGGTGTGTTTTGAATAAGTTTCCAAAGTGTCTCATGTTGGTTTAGTGTGTTACAACAGCATACAATGTTGTTTTCAGGTGGTCTTAGCTTTTAGATGACTCAATGCCCAATGGATAAGCTTTAGGCAATTGGTCGAGATGTTTTGCATGTAAAAATATAGCAGATGTCACCAAAATTGTTACCTAATTTTTGCTTCCAGCTGAAATCAAGTAACTTATCATTTTTATTTTCTATTTTTATTCAAACATTCAAAGATACATCATGTTTTATTATGTCCAATAATGTGCATAAAAGAGATTGTCAAAACATATTGCATTTATTCCAATTTTGCAATTATAGAAAAATAAGAAAGAGAACCAATATGTATTACAAATGTAATCTTTATTGATAATCATGAGCGTATAACATCCCTCACAAGCCAAGAGACTAGCTATTCTAATGCTTGTAATGAAAATACTATATTCCCATAGATAACAAAAAACAAATTTGCATATAAAGTGAAAAGGGACTCGTCATTGCCTGGTTGAATGATGAATCCTGTTGGCTTGGCCTCACATCATCTCGATCCTTCCCATTGCTCTGCTTCGGTTTGACACCCTCCTCACTGCTCCTAGGTTTCCTACATTGGATAAAATAGTTGTTAGAGCAATGAAAGGTCCTTAATCAAAATATATGAAAAACATCCATAAATGTGTAATATGATGTCCACAAGCATTAAAATAGCAGCATACTATAATTTTCCATGAAAAGAAGAAAGGAGTAATCAAACAAACCTATGATATGCTTTGTTTATCTAACTAGTTTGTTCCCTGTGTAGATTTAGGGCAAGTCTTGTTACTATTCTGATTCAGCTAATTATAGCACGTGGGGTAAAATGTGGCTCCCATGAGCGTAGAGATCAACATGCTACCCTTCGATGTCTTAAGAAGGATAGGAAATTGAGAAACTAGATCAAATCAATGATAAACATGCTATTGATGCATTAAATCAATATGGAATCACACCAGCTGATCAACTTTCATTAACAGATTCCAAAGATGCAACACATAATGTGAGCTATCAAGAAATTCATATTTCATGTTTTCATCATAAATCAATCAATATGTTGCCATCATGTGAAAAGGAAGGTGTACTTTTCTGGATATGTCTTTCAATCCTCTTAAGTCGATCCAAGATCCATTTTATTAAAAGAAGTAAATGATTTTAGTGATGCATCAAGTTATATTATAGATACATGAAGTTCAACTATGCATCTTTTAAAATAGAGAGGTAGATATGAAGTCATTCCTAAAACCATCATGAGGCATATGGAGCAGAAAGAAGCAACAAAAATAATCATGCATTGTTGCATGAAAGACACTGTCCAACTCAACTCACCTCAATCCTATTAGACAACCACACATCACCTAGGATGGTGAGCTTTCAAGTCACCAACATAAGTTGCATATGTCTGCCCACTAAGACTAAAGTGAGGATATGGTGTTAGTTTGTTGTACAAGATTAAAAAGACTTAGATGTTTGTGAAGACCAAGTAACAAACATTTTTGGGCAGCAACCGATTGTTAGGGAAAACATGAAGATTAGGGTAGTCGTAAAGGAAAAATGCATGCTACATCTCATAGAGGGACAACAACAATCAAAGATGCATATGGGATAACAAGGATTAGTGAGCAATGAAAATCTGTGTGATAGGAGCAAGATGCAAAGTAAAGAAAAAAGAATAGTTAGGTTAAGATACAACAAGTCTCCATGAACTCAAAGAACTATATACTGTTCACTTGGAACAAATCAATGATCATTCACTCAACAAAGGCATGAAACAACCATTTGATGATACAAGACACCAAATTTGAACAGATAATGCATTTCAAACAATAATTTCTTCCAATGGAGCAACCCCTAAGCATGATCATCAAAAGACCTATGTAAAGAAAATGTGTTTCACTAGTGATTCCAAGACTTAAACATTTTAAATCATTGCTAACAATTAAGAGAAGCAAAATAGTGCAGAAAAATGGAGCTCACATTCAAATGATCAACCATATACCTCAAGAAACCATACCAAAGGAAACAATGTTAAAAGATGCTCAATTTGAGAAGCAAATGGTACTGAACATGTTATGTTTTGTATTTAGGATAAGCACCTTTCTTTCATATGTATTGTTACTTTTCAAATAGTTAAGTGGGTTGTTGCCACAATACTTTTATTTAAGAACAAAGCAAGCATTTTGAACATACATTATCAATTGATCAGTCCCAAAGGATAGAATCTCATGGTGATGAGATGGGGATAACAACTAATGGAAACAGGCAAGCTATTTTTTTACAAGATCAATTGAAAACATGAAGAGTTGGGACTTCATTCAAGATTGCTTTTTATCTTTTTGTAACATGGAAAGCCTAGACTGAATGACAAACTCATTGGGGCTTGTGAGAGGGAAAGAAAAGCCACTTAAATAGGATGATAATTAATGCACATGGGGAATGCACACAAGGAAAGTTTCTGTTTGAAGACACTCAGGAAAGCACAAGAGTGTTGTGTGTGTGCAACATCTTGGGATAGATGTGTTCTTGAATAAAGGAGGTTTCTCATTTTTTGAATACAAATTTCCACATTTTTATATTCTAAATCAAACAGAATGGCTAAAGATGAAACTTGAGGATCTTTTTTCTCAAAGGCTTCATTATACACAAAACAACAGTTGCAATTTCAAAGGATTATTTCAGCTTAAACAACAATGGAGTTTTGTTCTCAGAAGAAGAAAATTCAACGTAAAGGAACATGGGAAATCATCCAATGCATATGATGACATTGTTGTTTAGAACTATCTATGGGTTTCATCAAGCCACAACTAACTATTTTGCAACCATGCTATGCATATGAAATGTTAAGAAACCAAAGAGATGACAGTCTACTAAGTATCATATTTGCAGTGATACTCTGTAGTCAAGCAATATGTGTAAGTGCCTAGGAGACATATGAGCCTCAAATAATAGTCCTAAGGCTAGATAATAGTGACAAACTACATGATGATCATTCAAAATAATAAGAATGTAGAATTAGAAGTAGATCCTTCATAATTCTCAAAAATTTATAGAATGGTAAGGATGCATAAAGTTCCAGGAGGTATACTTATACTATGCAATGGTATTAAACTAGGTAGAAAGTGATTTACCACATGAGGTTTTGTTGCATTGACATTAAAATATAGAATACAAAAAATTGGGAAGTATTTTTCCCCATAATGTGCAAAATGATATATTTATGAGGAAATATAAGAAACCCACGTCTGGGTTTGTTATCAAATTAAAAATACAAAGGTAAGGAGGGTTTTTTTAACACATGGAAAAACCCATCTGGGTTTGAGATAAAAATGCAAATCCAAAGATATTGAATAGATTTAATGGAGAACTTTCTACAAAAAAAAGCATGCAAAAACCCCAATACATTCTTTCATTGTCATGGCCAAAAAATCATTTTCTCTTCTCAAAGTAGGAAAAACCCGTCTGGGTTTGTTTTTAAAATGACAAATGCAAATTTTTTGAAAGGAATAGATTGAACTTTTTCTTTCAAAAAGGAGTAGAAGAACTGTTAAAGAAAACTAGTACCTCCTTCATGGTCGTGGCTTGAAGGTATTTCTCTTCTTTAAAATATGTTTCTTTTTTCAAAAGCCAAAAAACCGACTTGGGGTTTGTGGAAAAAATTACAAATATAGAAGTATTTAAAAAGGTATCATTTGATTTTTGGAAAAAAATAAAAAGTGTGCAAAAAACCCTATTCCATTCTTCATGGTCGTGGCCAGAAGGCTCTCTTTTTTTTTCAAATCACAAAACCCATCTAGAGTTTGATTATTTCAAATTCAAATATAGAGAAAAGCTAGTTTTTGTTTCATTTTGATAATGGAAAAGCCTCCATTTGAGCTTTAATTCACTAAGATACAGGACAAAATGAAGACTTGGGTTTGGTAAAAATATTATATGAGCTTCTTTGCTCATTTTCTTACAATATGCAAAGCATTTTTTTATACAGAAAGCTTCCATTTAATCTTCAGAGAGTCACCAATGACAACTAAAATAGAAGAAAACCCACAAAGAAGAAATGAAACAAGAAAATGATTTTTTGTGCATTCAATGAAACCCTCATGGCCGCCAAGTGAGAATCCTCTAGAAGTTCGATGCAAAATGAGTGAATATCTTTCCTTTTCCCATCTTTTGTTTAGGGTTAGAGACGCTATGGAGGCCGACGGGATTTTTTGCATTGTTTTTAAAAATTGAAACACAATTTAATTGTTATGTGCACTGAATGATGAAGTTTATGACTTAGGCATGTTTTTCCTTATATTTCATTTGAGAACCATGTGCCTTGTCTTTAAAATATACCAAGTCCTCTAAAATTTGGAATATGTAAAGACTTTAAAATATTCCTTCCAAGGAGTGTTGAACCCCTTT